>JAAGEH010000304.1:4401543-4457946 GCA_011751065.1 Lasiurus cinereus | reverse complement strand
TCTTTCTTTCTTTCTTTCTTTCTTTCTTTCTTTCTTTCTTTCTTTCTCGTCTTTATATTCAATGTCTTCTTTCCTCTCTGCTTTATATCTGATATTCAAACTCTTCTTATTGACCTTCACTAATTGGTGGCCTAACATTTATATAATTTAAAACACAATTAAACAAACAAAATAAATCTAAATGAGCAGAAACTGTGAAAACTCTTGACATAAGAAAGAGGACAGTACCTTTCATGATGGTATCTCTGTCCATCCTTTGTTGTACATCATTTGCAGTCTTGTCCAATACTCTTTTCTACTGGGAATGTGTGTCTTTATGTTTAGGTCTTTTCTTCTTTTTGTTTTTAATCTTTGTGCCTGCAAATATTCCATTTACTTTTAGCATAGTTTTAACTGACTCTAGAAGTTTCTTTCTGCAACTCTATACCCTAATATATTTGCAGCTACTCCTTGAGTTAGTAAATTACCTTCTCTTACCATCCGTTTCCTCACCTGTATGACAGAAATAGCATACCTAATTAGGGGTGAGGACTGGAGACAATTCACATAAAGCCTTAGAATAAAGAGGCACACAGTACATTGTCACTATCTCAACTAGCAAAGGAAACAAAGGGTGTGGAAAATGGAAGCTGATTTTTACATAAGTGACTTTGTGGCAAGTTAATTTGCATTGTAAGTGAAGAGATTTTTTAGTATGCAGATTCTGTTGCAACATCTTAGGTTGCACCAAAGACAAACTTTCGGTCTAAAGAATTTCTGCAGTTCAAAGATGACTTTTAAAATATTCAAATATATACATTAGTTCAGGAGCACTAAATGGAAAAAATCCTCTGGAGACAATAATGGTGCTTTCATTTCCCCCAGAGTTTAAGCTTCAAATATTTAAATATTTAAATGTACTTAAAGAGTTAAAACTTGAAGAAGAAAAAAAATATTTTTAATGATGGGCACTACTTAGTTTACTTTTATATTATTGCTTATTGTAAATGTCCTATCCACACAGACACTTGTTATCATTTCTGGAACTTTTCTCTGGTGATGTATAAAAGTAAATGTTCCAAAGATCTCTAGAGCTGGCTTAATTTTCCTATGGAGCACAGGGTCTATGCACATATACATATATACATATAACAGAGTGGGTAAATGTAGGTTTATAGTTGGAAAATAATGCATATAAAAATAACAATAAATAATAAGGAATAATATAAGAATAAATTGTGTTTTGTATATTTACAACTGTAAGCCTGCTTTTGCCTACCCTTGTAAAGGTATATATCTGTGATTCTCAGCAAAATATCTGATGGAGGCAATGTTTTTAATTTTAAATCTCTGCATTGCAAGGAACTCTCTCTGTGTAGCTATTTGAGGTCTGTTCAATATAAATCTGGGGTGAGATATTGAGTACATATGATGGGCTCAATAGATAAAAGCTACATGATACTGTCTGTTTTCTAGTTGATAGAGGAGAAAAAGGCATGTAGGCTGAACATTAACATGGTAAATGTTAGAGGAGAAATTTACACTATGTATTATAGGAAACTAGAAAAACCATCTACTTGAGATTGAGGAAAAGGCTGAGTGAAGGTGGGTTGAAAGCCTTCATAGAAGTAATCCACAGTTACATCTTCAATGATGAACAGACTTCCATTAACTGACAGAGACATGTTGAAGCAATGGAAACAATAAAAATTGTATATAACTAAGTAATGATTGGGCTGAGTTCAGTTAAAGTCATTGGGATGCTGAGACCCCATCGTTGTATGTCCAGGTAGAGGCATTTACTGCCAGAAGTCAGGGCCAAAATGACTTTAAAACTAGCCTGATTAGAATAACAGCCAAGGTGTTTGACTTACAAGGTATTGTAGAGATGGTTACAGTTTAAAGTTTCTAGGGAGAAAAACAGATGAGCACTAAACCATGGTGGTGCCTAAAATCTATAAACTGTAAAAGGCAAAAATGGATTTATAAGAGAATGAGGATAATCATCCTGATACAAAGTCAATTACCTGTTTTTCAATTCCTGGACCTAAGCCATTTTCAGATTTGAGCATCCACTTTCATCAGGATAATAAAAAACAAAAAGACAACAACAAAACAAAACAAAAAACCAAATCCTGCATCTGGGGAGTGAAGAGAGATACTGACTTCCAGGATACAGAGAGGGTGATCTCTATTGTATCTCTGTTTAACTTGCCTGTCTGATTCTTGAAATGAAGATTACGTTTATCTCAACAAAGTAAAATTGACCCTCATTATTTATGGATTACATATTTACAAATTTGTCTACTCATCAAAATTTATTTGTAACCCCAAAATTAATACTAGTGGCACTTTTGTGCTCATTCATAGACATGTACAGTGATGAAAAATTCAATTCACCTGACACACATAATAGTTAAACAAGATGACACACAATTAGCTCTCACACTGTAAACAAATATCCTTTTGTGCTTTATTAAGTGTCACTTTTTTTTCATTTTTGTTGGAGACTTTGTTGTTTAGAATAGTCCCTAATCATATGGCTAAAGCAGTGTCTAGTGTCCCTAAGTTCAAGAAGGTTGAAAGAAGATTGATATATCAGATGAACTTCATTCAGACATGTGGACAAAAGGGAAGCCTAGTACACTGCCGGTGGGAACGCAGACTGGTGCAGCAACGATGGAACACAATATGGAGTTTCCTCAAATGGAAAAATGGAGTTCTCATTTGATCCAGTGATCCCACTTCAAGGAATATATTCTAAGAAACCCAAAAACACAAATCAGAAAAAATATATGCACCCCCATGTTCTGTGGTTTATAATAGCTAAGATTTGGAAACAGCCCAAGTACCCATCAGAAGATGAGTAGATAAAAAAGCAGTGGGACATTTATACAATGGGATACTATACATTTGTAAAAAGAAAAAGAAGAAGAAGAAGAAAAAGGAGGAGGAGGAGAAGGAGCAGAAGGAGGACCTTTTACCACTTGAGACAGCATGAGGAACCTGGAGAGTATTATGCTAAGCAAAGTAAGCCAATCAGAGGAAGATAATATCACCGGATCTCACTCATATATGGAATCTAATGAACATAACAAACTGATGAAAAAAATATATCCACAGACATGGAAGCATGGAACAGACTGTGGAATCTCAGAGAGAAGGTGAGTGTGGGGGGTGGGTAGGGAGAGATTAACAAGGGAATTTACATGCATATATATATACAGCTTATGGACATAGACAATAGTGTGGTTGAAGGCCCGGGAGGGGCAGGTGTGGGGTGAGAGGGTCAATGAGAAAAAAGAGGGACATCTGTAATACTCCCAACAATAAAGATAATTTAAAAAAAATCGATATTTGAAAAAACAATAAAAGAAGATATCCCTAGAGGACATAAAAGTTTTCCAAAAAAATTAACATGTAACAATACACTTCAATATTTATTTGGTGGGGTCCCACCCCCTTTGCTTTAGCCATGAATTTTTCACTTTCATCTCTTTTCAGGGATATGTTCCTTAAGAAAAATATCAGTAATGCCTGCAGACATGGATTAATAAAATTCATTGCTGATGGGAAAAAAGTAAAGTAAAATAAAACTACTCTAATCCCTTTTGCTGACATCTATACATTGTAGCCATTTGATGCACTTTCTAGGATTGAGTAGTGGCCAAAGGAGTGGACAGGGAGTGGACAGACAGAGTGACAGAAACAGAGACCAATCCATTCCCTGTACCAAGTAATGCATTCAATCCACTCCTTTTTCATGGTTGCTCCCAGTCACCGCTTAGCATGCTGAAGGAAAATGAATAAAAGGTGTTCAACGGCGTGGTGTCTGTTTCTCTAGATACAGTCTACTTCTTGACATCCTAACCTGAGTCTTTCTGTTGATCTCAAAGTGGTGTTAACCAGAACAATGCAAATGGACACATAAGTTGTAGTATATTCCTAGCATAGGGTATTATTCTATAAACAAAATTAAATTTAATTATATATTTATCCACATTAAACTAAATAAATCTCAGAAGCAATGTAAAAAAAATGTGATACTCATTTATAAAATAACTTAATATAAGAAAAACTATACTATTTTTAGATAATTTAGAAAAACTTTTACAAAAAAAGAGATAATCTTGAAAATTATGATGGTCATTAACTCTAGAGACAGCGTGATGTGATCGACTGATGTTATTCATTTCATAAATATTCTTTGACTACTTATATGTATATATTATGCACTCTGCCAATTATTTCTCAATAAAATTACATTAGATAATGACACAGTTTTACAGACACTATTTTCTCTGCAAGTTAAGAATGATTGAAATGTAGTATTGAAGGAAAATAAGATTAATAAAAACCAAGTTTTAAGAAGCAATTTTTTCCAGAGTTTGTAACATGAAAATAAGCTCACTTAATTGTTTGTATTGGGAAAATATCCAAAACTACATATTATATATAGGATGATACATTTCAAAAACAAACTGAAGGGTATAATTGCAAGCATAATCTTGACAATAAAATTCAAAGCAATTAATGGTGCAGCTGGGAATTTTTCTCCTCTCTTTTACAAAATAAAATATTACACACCTTTTTTCTTGTTGTGATTTTTGTTATCTAATAATAAACATATTCAAATTACTTCTTAGGAAGCTGGCTATACACTTTCATAGTCATAGCAATCACAAACTGAAATTATAGAACATTCAGTAATAACAGCCATGGCCTCAATGTGGTTTATATGATTATCCTGGGGCATGTAGCTAAAACTTGGTCCCTCAGGGAATTGTATCATTTGATGTGACAATTGTGCAATTTTGAGGTCAGCCCTCTCAGAACAGTACAGGGAAAATTTTCACTGTGGCTAAAATGAGTTGATGGGCTCCCTGGCGGTAAGAGGAGATAGGAAGGGAAGGATAGGTTTTAAAAAGTGCAATAAAATCAAACTTTATCTCTTACTTAGTTTTGCTAGAAACAGTTCTCTATTGAGCATCACAGCTAACTTCTGAACAAGGTAGAGAAATTAAAATCTACTCTATCTTAATTCGTTCCATACTCAATACTCATATTCCTTACCTAGAATGGAAATCTTAAAATGCTGGCTTATAAAAAATAAGATAAGCAATTCATTGGGCCACTGGATAAAGAAGAAAATGGCATGAACTGTTGATCCCTTATGTTTCTTATGTCTGCACCTAAATACAGTAAGGTGACTCGGCTTTCTCCCTAATAAAAGGTTTCTAATCCCTTAAACTGGGTCAGAGGTTACAGTGACCTCAGCATGAGTGTTATTGTGGATTAAAAGGAGGTGTAAGCCATTCACTTTTTGCCTATTTAGGTTCAGTGTGGGATCACTCAGTCCTCAGGTGGTTCTTCTGTTGAGATCTCACGACTTGTACACAATAGAAGAGAATAAGCTCTCTTTGTTCTTAAGTTTTGCAGAATTCAGCTTGGGAAGCTCTGACCTGTAGTTGAGGTTTATAGGGGACAACTTGTCTATATTCAGAGATAAGTTGGATGAACCCTCTCAGCAGGTCTGCCAGCATTGCTAGAAGCAGTATAGGTCTACACGAACAATTTTCAGTGGCAGTCTAGCCCAATTCCTGAGTATTAATGAAAATCATCTGAGTGGTTCACCCTCACCCTACTCCTAAAGGTAGGATCAGTGGTTTATCTACTTAGTCCCATTCTAAGTCTACCTACACTAAGAATGACCATTTCTCCCCTCTGGCCTTTCTACCCCTTGCATACAACTATAGGACCGGTGCACGAAAATTCATGCACTTTGGGGGGTCCCTCAGCACAGCCTGCATTCTCTCACAGACCAGGAGCCCTTGGGGGATGTCAATGGGAGATGACATGCAGGCTGATCAGGAAAAGGTACCTTCAGCGAGTGGCCAACCTTGCGCCTTATTGCCCTGCCATTGCTGCCAGTGGCCTCCCTCTGTTAGAGGCAACCAGGGGCATGGTTGGGGGGCTACGCCAGCGGTGAGTGGCCAACCTAGCCCCTTCCTCCGATTGCCCCTTGGCCACTGCCAGTCTCCACCCCCCTTCAATAGCTGTCCACTTACCAGCCCTGTCCCCTGCTGACCAATCATTCTGCTGTTTAGTTAATTTGCATATTAGGCTTTTATTATATAGGACTAGAGGCTCGGTGCACAAAATTCGTGCACGGAGGGGTGGAGTGTTCTTCAGCCCAGCCTGCTCCCTCTCCAATCTGGGACCCCTTGATGGTTGTTCGATTACCCATTTAGGACCAATCTTCGGGCCTAAATGGGCAGTCTGACATCCCTCTCACAATCCAGGACTGCTGGCTCCCAACTGTTCATCTGCCTACCTTCCTGATTGCCTCTAACTGTGTCTGCCTGCCAGCCTGGTTATCCTCTAACAACTCCCCTGCCAGCCTGATTGATGCCTAACTGCTCTCCTGCCAGCCTGTTTGCCCCTAACTGCCCTCCCTGTGGGCCTAGGTCCCCCCACAACTTCCCTTCCCTACAGGCCTGGTAACCCCTAACTATCCTCCAATGCAGGCTTGATCACACCCAACTGCCCTCCCTTGCAGACCTGGTCCCTCCCAACCACACTCCCATGCGGGCCTGATTGCCCACAGCTACCATCCCTTGCAGTGTGGCCCCTGCCAGCTGCCCTCCCCTGCTGGCCATCTTGTGTCCACATGGGGGCAGGATCTTTTGGCCACAAGGGGGCAGTCATCTTGTGTGTTGGAGTGATGGTCAATCTTCATATTACTCTTTTATTAGAAAGGATAGAGGCCTGGTGCACATGTGGGGATCATCTGGTTTGCTCTGAAGGGTGTCCTGGAATAGGATGGGTGTTCCCTTGTGGTGTGGGGTGGCCTGGGCGAGGGAGCCTGTGGTGGTTTGCAGGCCGGCCATGCCTCCTACTGACCCAAGTGGAGGCCTTGAGATTTATTTATCTTTTACAATTGAAACTTTATAGCCTGGAGTGGAGCCAAGCCTTCTGCTGGCACAGCCATTGAAACTTTGTTGCCTTAAGTGGAGGCCTCGGCACTTGGCTTACTTCATCGCTGGGGGCAACCCAAGCCTCTCTCCATAGCCATCTTGGTTGGGTTTTTTCATACTCGCTCTGATTGGCTGTTGGGTGTGGCTGATGGGCATGGCTGGTGGGTGTAGCGGAGGTATGGTCAATTTGCATATTACTCTTTTATTAGATAGGATTATCCTCTATACCAAAACATGTATCACCTAGAGTCACATTGCAGCACTACCATGAGTTTCTCCAGTTTCCACCAGTTTTTATGTCTCCAGCAGGATAAGGGAGGCAAATAGTATTTAGATTTATGCACTCCTCCCAGAATCCCTCATTAGTCATCAGTCTTCACATAGATGTTGGATATAACAGTTCTGCATTCCCTACATTTGCATAATGCTTTATGACTTACCTTATTTTTTAGGAACATTTTATTTTTACTGTAAGCTGGCTATAAAGACTGCACCCCAAGCATTGTATTATACTTTTAAGGAGTAATATAGTTTTCTCATTAAAATAAAGGTATTCATTTTATAAAAACTTACTGCAAATAGTGGTTATATAAATCCAAGACAACAGAAAAAGTACAATCTCCAAAATACTATCTGGTTCTAGCTGCATAACATTTCCACTTGATTGTGAAAGGTACATTTTCATTTACTCTCACGGTCTGTTTCTCAGGAGGCCCTATTTGTCCCGGGTGTAATTTTTAATATAATGAGGAAGGAAAAATGTCATTCATATTCAAGCATATGGCTTGTGGTGCCTGAATATATCCATCAGTCCCAGGAGCTTTAGTATGGAGCTTCATGTTGTGAGTCTGTGATGTTTTGTAGCTTCCAGGTAATATTACTATGTGATATAGCTGATTCTTAACTATCCTTTCCTCAATAAGAGTTATGCAGCTCATGTTCCATTCTTCATTGGAGGATTTCTTTAAAATTTCTTCTTGCTTTGAACGCATATTTTGGGTAGCAGGAATCATTTTATGGTTTGGCTTAACACTAAGCTCTCAGGGGCTTCACTCAATAGTAAGTGAATAATTATTGGAATTTTGGAAGTTCTCTGTGTTGTTTGCTTTTTCTCTTATTCAAGTTAAATTTGTCCCCAAACAAATACATCTGACCAGCATTGGAGACTACTGTACTTTTAATGTAGAAGATATTGGATGGATTCATCCCCACTCCCCATCTATATTTAGCACTACTAACTATATTTTTACTTAAATTTTTCATCTGAAAAAGAAAAATGTCAGTCAATTTATTGTTGTCTACTTTGAAATTTTCAGTTTCTGGTATTTACTTTCTTACTGGTGTTTACTTAAGACTCAACATAAATATTAGGAAGGAGTTTTATTCAAGTGAACAAAGATTTCATGGTTGCTTATTTTGTTCTGGAAAAGTAAAATAAAAAATGATGTTAACAATCCCATTAGCAAAGAAGCTATCTTTCAAAATAAGAGATAGATAAGTTTAAATGTGCATAAATATTATATTGTATATTCATATGTAAATACATATAATGGATAATATATGCCTTCTATATTAATATATAATATACATATAAACACAGCATAATATGTAAACATCTACACTAATAAAAGAGAAACGCAAATTGACCGTACCTCCATTATGCCCACAAGCCAATCGGAGGCAAGTATGCAAATTAACCCAACCAAGATGGCTGCAACCACGGAGCAAGAAGTAGGCTTGGATTTCTCTGGCAATGGAGGAAGCCAAGTTTCCTGACTGACCTTGGCCTACACTCAAGGCTACACAGTTTCAATTATAGAAGATAAATAAATCCCCCAAAAATGGCAGTGGCCATGGAGCTGAAGCAAGCAGGAGGCTTGAGTTTCCCCTGGTGATGGAGGGAGCCAACTTTCCTGGCTTGCCCTGGCCTCTGCTCAAGGCTACAAAGTTTCAATTATAGAAGATAAATAAATCCCAGATACCAGGGCCTCCACTTGGGTCACCAGGGGCAGGGGGCAGCCTGCAAACCACCACAGGCCCCTCGCCTGGGCCACCCCATACACCAAGGGAACCTCCACCCTGATCCCAGAAATGCTTCAAGGCAAACCAGCTGGCCCATCCCATGCACCAGGCCTCTATCCTATCTAATAAAAGTGTAATATGCAAATAGATGATCACTCCAACTAACAAGGTGACTGCCCCCAGGTGGTCAAAAATGGCTGCCCCCATGTGGACAGACAATGGCTGCCACAAGATGACCAGCAGGGGAGGGCAGTTAGGGGTGATCAGGCCTGCAGGGAAGGCAGTTATGGTTAATCAGACTGGCAGGAAAGCAGTGGGGGACTGCTGGACAGGGCTCCCTTGACTGGGCAGGCCCCACTACTGCTGGGTTCCCTCCTGGAGCAACCAGCTTGGACATGGCTTGAAGGGGAAAGTAGATGTTATCAGAAGCCTGAAAATCTACAACTACTGTGTCCACCAAACAGCTGTGAATCCCAGAACACGGGTTCTCAATTGGTACAAATAAGTGGATTAATTGGAGATCTACACTCCACCATGGAAAGAAGAGAGAGAACTATATAACCAGACACCCGTAGAAGAGAGACCAAGGGAGACAAAGAAACAGCCTGCATATGAAAGAAAAGCAGGCATCACCAGAAAAGGAAGTAAACAAAATAGAGGCAAGCAACCTGCCAGAGAAAGAATTCAGAGAAATAGTCATAAGGTAGTTGAAAAGAATGGAAAACAAATTCAACAATATGTTTAAGAACCAAGAAGAAATGAAGAAGCACCAAGAAGAAATGAAAATGTCATTGCTACTGTAAAGATCTCAAAAGAAAGCATCAAATGTAGACTAGAAGAAGCAGAGGACTGAATCAGTGAGCCAGAAGACAAGGTAGGAAAATATACCCAAGTAGAGCAGCTTCTAGAAAAATAAGATAAAAAGCAGGAAGATAGCCTAAGGGAAATTTGGGACAACATGAAACAAAACAACATCCGCATAAGAAAGGTTCCAGAAGGAGAGGAAACTAAGAAAGAAATAGAAAACCTGTTTGAAGAGATAATGACAGAAAACTTCCCTGATATAGAGTTACCTACAAAGGAACCCCCATCAGATTAGTGACTGATATCTCAACAAAAACTTATCAGGCCGAAAGGAGTAGAATGAAATATACAAAGTCATGCAAAGGAAAGGTGTGAATCCAAGAATACTGTACCCAGCAAGGCTATCAATCAAAATTGAAGGTAAAATCAGGAGCTTCAGAGTCAGAAAAGGACTAAGGGAATTTATTACTATCAAGCCAGCAAAGCAAGAAATGATAAAGGGTCAGCTGTTAAAAAAAGAAATAGGAAGCCAAGAAGGAACATGTGGGTAAAGAATAAAAATGGTGATAAATAAGCACCTCTCAATAATAATTTTAAATGTAAATGGATTAAATGTCCCAATCAAAAGACATAGGGCAATGGATTGGATAAAAAACACAATCCATATATCTGCTGTCTACAAGAAACCCACCTCAGAAAAAAGATGCACACAGACTGAGATTGAAGGGATTGAAAAAGGTTTTTCAGGTGAATAGAAATGAAAAAAAAAAAGCTGGGGTAGCAATACTTATGTCTGACAAATTAGATCTCAAAGTGAAAGACATACCAAGAGATAAGAAAAGCCATTTCATAATACTAAATGGAACAATCCAACAAGAAGAAATAACTCTGGAACCATATATGCACCCAATACATGAGCACCCAAATACATAAAAAACACTCCTGGAACATATCAAGGGAGAGACTGACAGTAATACAATCATAGTAGGAGACTTTAATACCCCACTATCACCATTGGACAAATCCTCTAAAAAAATATCAGCAAAGAAATATCAATCCTAAATGACTCACTGGACCAGATGGAATTAATTGATATCTTAAGGACACTTCATAGATCTACAAGCCTACTGCAAAAAACAAGAAACAATGGTAATAAATTACCTAACCCTACAACTCATAGAGTTAGAAAGAGAGCAACAAGAAAAGCTCAGTGTAAGCAGAAGGAAGGAAATAGTAAATATCAGAGCAGAGATAAATAACATTGAGACCAAAAAAAACAGTACAAAAGAAATCTCAGACATATGCCAAAGAAACTTCTTCACCAATACCGTAATGGAAACTAAGGATAAAATAAACAAGTGGGACTACATCAAAATAAAAAGCTTTTATACAGCAAAAGAAACCATCAAATAAAACAAACAACAAAAAAGCCCAATGTATGGGAGAACATATTTGCAAATGTTATCACTGATTAAAGTTTGATCTCCAACATCTGCAGGGAACTTATACAACTCAATAAAGGGAAGATAAATGATCCAATAAAAAAATGGGTAATGGACGTAAATAGAATCTTTTTGAAAGAAGACAGAAGGAAGACTAAGAGACATATGAAAACATACTTAAATTCACTAATTATCTGAGATGCAAATCAAAATGACAATGTAGTACCATATCACACCTGCCAGAATGGCAACCATCAACAAATCAATGAACGACAAATGTGACAAGGATGTGGAGAAAAAGTAACCCTCATGCATGGCTGGTGGGAAAGCAGACTGGTTCAGCCACTATGGAGAATAGTATGGAGTTTCCTCAAAAAACTAAAAATGGAGCTTCCATTTGACCCAGTAATGCCACTTCTAGGAATATATTCCAAAAACTAGAAACAACAATCAGAAATAATATATGCACCCCAATGTTCATAGCAGCACAATTCACAATAGCTAAGATTTGGAAACAATCTAAGTGCCCATCAGCAGATGAGTGGTTTAGAAAACTGTGATACATCTATACAATGGAATAATACGCTGCTATAAAAAAGAAGGAATTCTTACCATTGGCAGCAGCATGGATAGACCTGGATGGCATTATGTTAAGTGAAATAAGCCAGTCAATGAAAGAAAAATACCACATTATCTCACTCATTTATGGAAAATAAAGAACATCATAACCAGATGGATAAAAAGATAGATACAGAGGCAGTAAAGTACTGAACAGACTGTCAAATTACAGCGGGAAGCCTGGGGAGTTTTGTGGAGGGAGGGAAAGATTAACCAAAGGACACCAATGAACACAAGACACTGGGAGGTGGGTAGGATGAGGGCTTGTGACAGAGGGTAGGGGAGGCTGGGAGAAGGTCAATGTGGAAAAAAAGGAGATATATGTACTAATATATATAATATTTTAAACAATAAAAAATTTTAAAAAATAGAGTATAGGTCACCTATATATGTAGGGGGAGAGCAGAATATTAAAGAATGCATGAGTTTTATTATAATTTTTGAGGATGCAATTGTATACATGGATAAGAATAATAAAAACATTCTAAAAGAAGGAATAGCAAATTCAAGGCACTAACATATGAAATAGCATCCTAGTTATAGACTTGTGATGTATACAATTGAGCCTAATTAAGCTAGGACATTGTTTTGTATTCCATACAGACTGCATCCTGTGATGGGAACTGGGATGAAACAGATGGTTTACTCACATCGGGCTATTTCAGTTTCCTGACAGACCAGCTATTTTACGTGAGAATTTTATGGAAAGATTTTTTTCTGGTAATAAATTTATTGAATGGAAATTTATTTAACTACCTTAAATTTTCTTTAAACATAAAGATTCATGAAATGGTTTTTACTATGAAGTACCGTGATTTTATCCTTCTTACTTGTTGACTGATGAATTAAATCACCTAACCTCAAGGTCAAAATATAGTTTCTGACCACAATAATGGAGATGTGAACTAAAAATGGTTAATGTGATTTCTATGTTTGATTAGAATTCCTCTAAGGTTTTTATACTTTTTTGCCTCCTTTTTATCAGTTTACATTCTTAATTTGTCTCAGTGCATGTGTTCAAAGTCGAATTTAAGTACACCTACTATATCTTAAGTAGTGCTGCTTCTTCTAAAATCTCAAAATTCAGATTGCCTCTTCAATTAGTTACTTCAGGAACCGAGTTTTTGTACCATGATGTGGTAAGTGAACATCAAAGTTTATTATGGGAATAACTTACCCTGTCCCACAAGTTATTCTACATAAGCACACAACCTAAGTCCAATGGATATTTCTGGTCATTGATGACCAGCTTGTTTCTCTATATAAATATAAGAGCTGCCAGTAGCTGAAGCTCTTAGAATCTCATATCAACTCTGTCTATATTAGATTAAATGTATGTCTATAGTATTAGATCTATTTATAAATAAATATCTATCCACTTTACAGTAATAGTCTGTTTTTGTTTGGGGAAAAAGTTTTGCCCTAGAATACAAGTTGAAATGATTTACTGGGCAAAAACATGGAAACCTTGATATTTTCTATAATACACTATTAAATAACAAATTTATCTACAGAAACTCAGGCATTTTTCTTGATCATTCATTTCAGTTGATTATTATATATTCAGTATTATTGCTGTCTTAGAAATATATATTAAACAAATAATATTGCTTCTTCCTGCTTACTGAATGTGCAATTTGACACTACAGTGAAAGTTCAGTAGCTGCCAGTATAAATGCACCACAATGCAGTAGTAATATCCAAATTGCTATGTGACTATAGCAATTAAATCAAATTTCTAGTTTGTGAATTTAAAACAATAATACAAGTTTTTTAAATGCAATGCATTTACTAATGTTCATACTATAATAGTAAAAAAAAATATTGCTTAGCTCTTGACCACTCAGAATAAAGGTAATAGGCAAATCAACTCAGGTTATCTTCAAATAGAGAGAAGTAACTACTTTCGGAAGCATCATAAAATAGAGAAGAGACAAAAACAACCAAAAAGACAATATATAATTGTCAAATGTGAGATTTTCATTTATATCATAGTAGAATAAATTTGTTCATACTTAGGCAATTATCAAATTATTGTATGTTGTATGTTCTTTAAAATACAATGTGACATTCTTTTCTGCCCCCTGCTAGATGTTTCTTATTACAAAATTGAAGGAACATTAGGCACTCAAGATGCTTTGACTGATTGCCTCACATGATAGCTTTGTCTGAAGTTCAATTTTTATTAAATTTCTTACCATTGTGTTTCAGAATATTTATTTCCTTATCTCATTATCATTTGTTCTTTATAATGAAATTTATGAATTTATCCAAATGTCGGTGCTCTGTAAATACCTATCCTGTTATTTTTCTCTATAACTCCTATATGTCAAGGGTTCTTAGAAAATGTTATTGTTGTGCAGCCAAGTCTTACATTTTAGAATTATACCTTCAATTCAGAGTTAGAGAGCTTTTTCCCCTATTCTGGCAGGGTAGCTGATTCAGGATGTCTGATGGAAAATTATAGCCATTCATCAAGGAAGGCAGGGGAGTCATCTTTTATCATAAAACCTTAGGCTTCTGGATGATTGTAAACTATCCCAGACAGAATTACTCCCATTGTACTCCTCAGAGGCTTCTTGCTTCTCAGAAAAGAAAAACAGAGATAGTAAAGTTTGTTTCTTAACAACTCTCTATCTGGAGACTCCAAATATGCCCTTGCTTCAGATGTCTTCAAGAATTTAAATTCTTCTTTCTCAGAAGCTTCAAATTGTGGGATTCAAATCAGTATGACTTATAATGTAGTCTAGTCTATTGTTGAATCTACTGGGTGGTTTACACTCAGAAAAGGCATTAGTTTATGAATAGATGTGGTAGTTGGCTACTGAAAAGACTAAAGAGATAGAAAAGAAGATTTCCATTTCCCTTTTATTTTTTAAACATATTTTTATTGATTTCAGAGAAGAAGAGAGAGGAGAGAGATTTAAAAACATCAATGATGAGAAGGAGTCATCAATCAGCTGCCTCCTACATGCCCCTAATCTGTGTCTGAGCCAGCAACCTGGGCATTTGCCCTGACTGGGAATCGAACCCTGACCTCCTGGTTCATAGATAAACACTTAACCACTAAGCCAGGCTGGCTGAGCTTCACTTTTATACTAGTGATCTATGCACAGATTCATGCAGATTGGAAGGGAATTAATTAGAGGGTGGATGGTGGAGCGGGACTGGGTGAGACAGGCCAGACAGGCCCTGGAGCCAACCTCTCGAGGTCCCTCCTGGGCATCTGTGGAGTAAGTGGGTCCCTCTGGCAGCCCCTCAGACTGGCCTGTGGGGATTGGGCCGAAACTGGCTCTCTGACCTCCCCAAGGGGTCTCAGAGTGCGAGAGGGCACAAAGCAAAGTTGCTGTGGTACAGGGGGTAGAACGCAAATGCAAGTGTGCAGTATAATAGATTTGGGGTTAACAGTGCCCCAGCAACAACATAACCCACGGCCTGAAGGTGGAATCACACGGCCCTGCAAGGAATTGGGCTCCTTCCTCTATAGTTTCAGGGTGTATCACCCGATAACCACTGCTGACAAGTCACTGCAGCTTGGCAGCTCCTGTGTTGAGCGTCTTCCCCCTGGTGACCAGTGGGCGTCATAGCGACCGGTTGGACAGTCAGACACTTAGCATATTAGCCATATATATATATAAAACTTATTTTTCTCAATAGGTGTACTCATATATAGCATCTTATCTGATTAGCTACCCAAGAACCACAATGGGTCACACTGTTTCCACCACTTACAACATAGAAGATGCTCTCCATTTTTTATGGAAACTCTTGTATGACAATCCATCCCTTTTATTACTTTAATTTGGCTGGTAAAGTAGAAAGGAAAGTTAGTGGTTTTGCTAAGAATGACTGACATACTGTAGCCTAGTATTTTTGCTCACCATATTTCCCTTTCTCACCACATATATTTTTATTCTCAAAACTTAAAATTCTAGTTTTATAGTACTAGTAGGAAAAAAATAAATTGTGCCATCATGATTCAAAATAAAAATCATTTAATATTAAATAAGTAAATGGTAACTTAGAACTCATTTAAAACATTTATTCCTGAAAAAGGTGTCTCCTCTTTTAAGGCAATGTTTAAAAATTTGGTGTAAAAAACCTAATTTTATTTCAGATTAGAAAATTTCTAAAGTCTAGTGCCAATGAATTTTACTACAAACTAAATAAATATAATGTTACTAATAATAACAATATATAATAGATGATATCTTAAATTTTAATAGTCAACAAATTTTTCCACTCCTGCACTCTAGAGCCATCATGGGATAAAACTCAGTAAAATCATAATGAGAGAAGAGAAAGTAAAGTGTAACTGTTTTATACATATCTGGCTAAGAAAACAAATTTAACCTGATTGCAATACAATGGTCTTCAGAAAATCAATTAAGATTAGTAACATTTATAGATGCCATTTATCAACAGATAACAGCTGACATACATTTTCAGATATTAGAAAACTTTCCACTGTGTATTTGGCTTGAGCCACACATATCAATTCAAGATTTATTCTTCCTAATGGACATTTTTCAGACAACTCCTTTCTAAGCATTTACTCAACAAATATGTATTGAGTACATTTTATGTTCCACTCAACCAAGAGAAAAATACACAACAATATCTGTCCTCAGAGAGTTACATTCTAGGAGATGTAATAGCTATATTTTTTTGGGTACATAGACAACTGTATAAGATAATAAATTTATTGTTTCATTTTGAGGATGGAAAACAAATTAGGATACATAATTTTGACATTTACCCTAATTATAAAAGTTTCCCATTTCCATTTCTCTTTATTCTTTATCACCAATTTTAATTAAGATTATCTTGAAATGCTTCTTGTATTCTTATGAACTGTTTTAAATTATTTCTGAAACAAGTGAAATAAAACATACAAATAAAATCCCTATGAGTAATATCATACCCCTAATTTGAGAACCAAACTAAATAAAACCTACTGAAAATTTATATTTCCCATTATCTTAGGCATTGACATTTCCACAAATTACATAAATACATATTTATATCAAAGAGGCAAGATGATTCATGATAGAAAGCTCTATTACTGTATAAGTCAAGAGAACTGGGATTGATTTAT
This sequence comes from Lasiurus cinereus, assembly GCA_011751065.1. Lineage (NCBI taxonomy): Eukaryota > Metazoa > Chordata > Mammalia > Chiroptera > Vespertilionidae > Lasiurus > Lasiurus cinereus. Next base: position 4,441,006 of record JAAGEH010000304.1, on the reverse strand, counting down.
TTCTCTTTTACTGTATTTGTGTAAAAGGCTGACACTACAGGTTACAAATTATTAAAAAATGTATTTTAACGAATAGAATGTATACATTTTACATTATTTTTAATATATTGTTGATATATGCTAATTAATTCATTATTTTGCTCTTATTTAGATGTCAAAGTTTCCCAAGCTCCTTACGACCTTGTTAACTTAATTGTATATTAACTTAGTTTTATTAGTTATTAACCAACTGTAATTCCATATAATGCACATTATTACTATCCTCTTTTGACACATGAGGAAACTGAGCTTAAGGAATTCTAAATGATTTGAATAAGTATCACAATCATAACTAACAGTTTCCTTAGATGTGAATATAGACAAACATCAGAGTTGAAATAATAACCATTCATTATGGATGGCATGGGAATAAAAAACATTTGTATTATAGTATATTCAAATAGAGATATTAATTTTTAAAATATGTTTAATACAATAGATGACAAACAGGACATAGAAAAATTTTATCCAAATGAAATTTAGAGTACGAAGAAAAACTCTCTTTGACTATTATATAAAGGGGCTTATAGGAGTTGGGAGATAGAATGAGTTTTTTCAGAAAGTTGAGATATTATAAAGGAAGCAACATTGTATATTCATAGATTTTAGAATTGAAAGATCTTTGAAAGACTACTGTGGGAGACAGAATAATGGCCTCCAAAGATGTCAAGACTCTTATCTTTGGAAGGTGTGAATATATTATATTATTTTGCAAAAGAGATTTTGAAAATGTGATTAAGAATTTATACCTTGAGATGGGGATATTTTTTTTTGATTATCAAAGAGGAACCATTCTAACCTCATAACCCCGATTTTACTAGAGAACCTTTCACATCTATAGTCAAAGAAAGTATCAGAGATGAAATAAAACAAGATGCAAGAGAGAATCAAGCTTGAGAGAAATTTGGTCAGCCTTTGCTAGCTTTGAAGATAGTGGGATGGGGGGCATGAGCCAAATAATCTGATGTACAAGACAGATGACAGCCAGAAAGGAAATAGAAACCATAATTCCACCATTGCAGGGAATTAAAATCTGTCAACAATCTGAATGAGCAAGGAAACAAGTCCTCTCCTAGAGCTTCCAGAAAGGAATGTAACCAGCTTCCAAACTTGCTGTCTACCTATTTTGGTCTTCCAATCTACAGAATTATAAAATAACTAGAGGCCCAGTGCACAAAATTCGTGCATTGGGGGGGGGGGGAGTTTTCCCTCAGCCCAGCCTGCACCCTCTTCAATCTGGGATGTCTCGAGGGATGTCCAATTGCCCATTTAGGCTTGATCCTGGCCCTAAATGGGCAGTCAGACATCCCTCTCACAATCCAGGACTGTTGGCTCCCAACTGCTCACCTGCCTGCCTTCCTGATTGCCCCTAACTGATTCTGTCTGACAGCCTGCTCACCCCCTAACCATTTCCCTGATTGATGCCTTACTGCTCCCCTGTCAGCCTATTTGCTCCTAACTACCTTTCCCTGCAGGCCCAGTCCCTCTCAACTTCCCTCCTCTGTGGGCCTGGTCACCCCTAACTGCCCCTGCCCCCCTGTAGGCTTGATCACCCACAATTGCCCTCCCTTGCAGGCCTGGCCCCTCCCAACTGCCCTCTACTGCTGGCCATTTTGTGGTGGCCATCTTGTGTCCACATGGGGACAGGATCTTTGACCACATGGGGGCAGTCATCTTGTGTGTTGGAGTGATGGTCAATCTGCATATTACTCTTTTATTAGATAGGCTATAGGCCTGGTACATGGTTGGGGGCCAGCTGGTTTGCCCTGAAGGGTGTTCCAGATCAGAGTGGGGTTCCCTTGGGGCATGGGGACCCCTGGGCAAGGGCCTGTGGTGGTTTGAAGGCTGGTCATACCCCCTGGAGACCCAAGTGGAGCCCTGGTATATGGGATTTATTTACCTTCTATAATTGAAACTTTGTAGTCCGAAGAGAAGCTAAGGCTCCTGCTTACTCCATGGTGGCAGCCATTTCTATTTGGATTTATTTATCTTCTATAATTGAAACTTTGTAACCTTAAGCAGAGGCCTGGGCTGGCCCAGGTGTAGGGAGAACTTCACTTCCTCCATCACCAGGGCAACCTAAGCCTCCCTCCTGCTCTCTCTGTGGTCTTAGCCATCTTGGTTGGAGTTAATTTGCATATTCCTCCTGATTGGCTGGTGGGCATAGCTTGTGGGTATGGCTTGTGGAAATAGTGGAGGTACGGTCAATTTGCATATTACTCTTTTATTAGATAGGATAAGTTTTTTGCATCATTTTAAGTTCCTTAATTTGTAGAAATTTTTATGGAAACAATAAAAAATCTAATAAACCATATGAAGAAAATCATAAAAACTAATATACTGTCTGAAGAAAATTCCTTATACAGGTAGGTAAATTATTTGTCTCTTCTATGTGTAAGGGATTACATCTTAGATATGTTAAGTGAAAACTTTATATACAATGTAATTATAATATGGTTATTGCATTTGAATAATTTCAGAATTATATTTTTCAAATCTCCACTGATAACATATTCTAGTGAATAAAATTCATCTTAGAAAAAGCTTAAGTCTCAGTGAGATTTGAAAAATATAATTCTGAAATAGAAGTTTTTCAAATTTATATATTTTAATTTTTCATAAAATTATAGAATGTTTGAGCTGGAGGTATTTGATGACAATCACTGTCAGTTCTATAAGTGTTAAAGATGAGTATGTAGAGTCATGAAAATTACATATATAAACTTTAGTTTTCCAATTTAGGAGATACATTTTTACATTCAAAACCTACTTTTCTTTAGTGTCCATATATACGTATGTTCTATCATCAGGTCATATAAGGAACTCAACCCCAGACTTATACGTGGCTTCTCAGCCCTATTCTACAGACCGATTGTAGAATCAAATACTAAAGAAAAGTGTGAACCTGAATTCCACCATAGAAAACAACTGTTATGATTTACTGTGAACATGATTCATTATATTATCACTAAAATGGGAACAACAAGCTGTATTACAGGGGTTATATGGCCTGCACTTCTCAGACCATATTTTAAAAACCTTAAACCCAAATTGTGACAGGTATCAATAAAGGGAGTTGATTTAAATTCCCTTAAAAATGCAAACACATTCATAATTTTAAGTCTACACATATATTTTACTACTGATTTGGACTTCTAAATAGTTTCAATTTTCCTTCAAACTTTAAAAAATGAATTTTTATACTTATTTTATATAAGGGGTTCCATTTTTTAACTGGAGACACAAATGCAGCTTCACAAAACTTATAAGTATGGAAGAAGAATTTACTATATTATTATTGATAGACAATAAAATCTTTCTCCTATATAATAAAAGCCCAGTGATTGAAATGGTAGAACAACCAGAATGACCAGAGACCAGCAAACCATAGCCCCTCACCCTGGCTGGCCTCACAACCCAATGAGTGGTTAGGCATGATAAGGCAGGCAGGTGAGTGGTTAGGAATGATGAGGCAAGCAGGCAGTGGTATTAAGAGTGATGAGGCAGGCCGAGACCGGTTTGACTCAGTGGATAGAGCATCGGCTTGCGGACTGAAAGGTCCTGGGTTTGATTCCAGTTAAGGGCATGTACCTTGCTTGCAGGCACATCTCCACTGTGGAGCGTGCAGGAGGCGGCTGATCGATGTCTCTCTCTCATCGATGTTTCTGACTTTCTATCTCTCTCCCTTCCTCTCTGTAAAAAATCAATAAAATATATTAAAAAAAAATAAGGCAGGCAGGAAAGTGGTTAGGGGCAGTCAAGGAGGCAGGCAAAGTGGTTTAGGGGCAATGAGGAAGGCAGAGAGAGGCAGGTTGGGGTGATAAGGCAGGCAGGTAAGTGGCTAGAGGCAATGAGGCAGGCAGGCAGAATGGTTAGGCATGATCAGGCAGGTAGGCAGAGGCATTAAGGGCAATCAAGCAGGCAGGCAAGACATTAGAGGCAATTAAGCAGGCAGGTGAGCAGTTAGAAGCCAGCAGTCCTGAACTGCAAGAGGAATTTCTGACTGCCAGTTTAGTCTTGATCTACAGAGATCCCTGCAGAATCAGGCCAACCAGCATCTGGACATCCCCGGAAAGACCCTGGATTGTGAGAGGGTGCAGGTTAGACTGAGGGTCCACCTGCCCCCATTCAAAAATTTCATGTACATTGCCTCTAATAGAATGATAACGAAAGGACAGACGAGTATCAACATATTTCTCTTAGTTGTCTTCTAATTACTGATAACAAATCTAAAGCATATCACTTCCTTTTTCTTCCAATTAATACATGAAATGAATACTGGGGGAAGCTAAAATATGACATTCCAATTCTAGGATTCCTGAACCTCATCATTATTCCATTAATTAAGGTTGGTATTTGACATAAAACCAGATTGTAATCCAGCTGTAAATCCCTTTCACGCTCATAATTGCAACTTTTTTTAGAGAACTGGGTCAGGAAAAATTCTTAATGATAATTTAGGTTCAAATCCCTTGAAGTTATAACTAAAGCCACTATATATATATAATTTATATATATATAATATATATATGTATAGTTGCCACCTTTATGAGGCAATATTTCTGTTTGAATAGACCTCTTTGACTTTTTTTTTTAAATTAATTACAGTGATTTATACATGCTGTGGATTATCTGTACAACTAAATTAGATAGGGACATTCTATTACAATTGATGCTTCCTAAATTTTCTAAAGTAGATCATAAAACAAATATATTCACAGAAATTTTAATATGTAGAATCAAAATATTAAAATATACTACAGAACTTGTTTGTTCCTCCATATTATTATTTGTTGTATAGCCAACTAATTGTCAAAATATTTTTCATAGAGAAGGAAAGAGATGAAAGGAAAGAAAAGAATCAGTTTCTTCCAAAAAATTTGGATCTTCCATTTTTGTAATTGGTAAATGAATTCAAAAGCAATTAGCAGCTTGAGATATATTGATTTTTGCTAGTGGTCATAGTGTTGTATAAAGATGATTATAACAATGATGCCAGAAGTCACAGCATATATTATTTATGAAAGTCCTATGTTAGGCTTGGATTTCCAAAAAATTATTTCATTTAATAGACAATTCAGCAATGTGAAATATAATATAACTGATATTTAATATTGAGATGAAAACTAAAAAATATCATTAAAAATTTGAGACAATACAAATCCTATATTATAAAGAGGTGTTATGCAAATTGACCTTCACACCCTCACACAAGAAGGCCATCCCCATGTGATTACAAGATGGCCACCACAAGATGACTGACAGGGTAGGGCAGCAGGGGGTGACCAAGCCTTCTGGGGAGAGCAATTATGGGCAACCAGGCCTTCAGGGGTGGGCAGCTGGGAGGGACCAGGCTGGCAGGGGAGGGCAGTTGGGATGAACCAGGACTGCAGGGGAAGGCAGTTGGGGGGAACTAGGACTGCAGGGAGAGGGTAATTGGGGACAATCAGGCTGGCAGTTAGGCATCAATCAGGCTGGCAGGGGAGTGGTTAGGCAGTGATCAAGGCTGGCAGGCAGAAGCGGTTAGGGGCAAACATGCAGGCAGGCATGCGAGTGGTTGGGAGCCAGCAGTCCCAGATTGTGAGAGGGATGTCCAACTGCCAGTTTGGGATTGGGCCTAAATGGGCAATCAGACATCCCTCGAGGGGTCCCAGATTGGAGAGGGTGAAGGCTGGGCTGAGGGACACCCCCCCCCAAGTGCATGAATTTTATGCACCGGGCCTCTAGTACTAAAATAATCCCTTAAAGTAATTCTATTATTACAAAACTACAACCATCTGTGAAGAGAGAAAGAAGTAAAATCATGGTAAATATTTTATCTGAATTGGAAATAATCAAGGGTAATACACTTTGTGTAGTATGGGGAATCATGGTGATAAAATCTAAGATTTTAACCATTAAAAGGAAAACATGCATGATTTTCAAATTATTTATTGCTAAATTGGCATATTTGTGGTGGATAAAAAAAAGGTAGACAGAAATGTGAACAAAGTCTTGACAATGTAGCAAGTATTGGACATATTTTTCTGCTTTAAACAACTAAGAAGCAAAAATGTGTACAATTCTATAATATAGTAGTGATCCAGCATGTGAAATCATGCAAGACCCAAACCCACGGAAAATTATGCAAGACCCGGGACCCAAGACCCCGCCATGCAGCCGAACTCGCCCATCTTGCTGGTGGAGCAGTATTTCCTCTGAGTCAAGTTTTGTTACGCTGTGAGACCCAGAGTCAAGTTCCCACCCACCCATGTGCACCTCACCACACATGCAACCCTGCCCATCTGCACATGTCTCAAGGAGCACGCAGCCCCATACACCTGTGTGTGCCTCACAGCACACACAGCCTCCTGATGACCGGTCTTTGGTCCTTACGGCATTAGGGCAACTGGGTTTTTATAATATAGGTAATCTGTACATCGTATTGTCTGTTCATCATCCCCAACTCATTTATTCCCCTTACTCTCTTCTACCTTCCCCTACACCCCCTTCCCTCTGGTATTTACCACATTGTTATCTGAGTCTATGAGTTTTGTTTATTTGTTTGTTTGTTTTTCTCAATATCTGCACTCAACCCCCAACACTTGAAATCAATATAATTTCATTAACCAATGTCACCCCAATAAATTCAATAAAAATTAAGCAAAGATGATAAGCATAGATGAAGTCCCTCTTTATCAGACATCAGGCAGCACAGAACTGTGGTGCTTGAGAGAAAGGAACATAAGAGGCAACTTTCATATCCACACTTGCTTTTGTGGGGGTCACTACCTTAATTGTGACAGGGGGTATTGAAGCCTAAACAATGCAGAGACCTAACTAGAAGACACATAGCTTAGAAGGCTGGATGTTGGGGCTGCTGAATCAGCTGGAATTTGAAGGACAGAAAACCAACAATGAAGGAGTTACACAGACAAGCACATCAAGAGCACTGCATTCAGTCCCCTTTGAGATTTTGTATGAATTTTAATCTATGTATGTACTGGGATTGACTCTGTAAAGCCAGAGAGAGAACAACTAATGGGCAACAGTGCTACGAAGCCTATTCTGGACATACCACATTGTTGGAAGAATTTGCAAACCTGACTGGCAAAAATGGAGATACCTCATTAAACATTTAGGTATTCTATTGTACCTTAAGTAAGATGTCTTAGAAGTAGGACATCTCTAGTCCCTAAGTAAGAAACAGATTGGAAACTCCATACTGTTTTCCACAGTGGCTGCAACAGTTTACATTCTCACCAGCAGTGCATGAGGGTTCATTTTTCTCCACATCCTCGCCTGCACTTGTCATTTGTTGATTTGTTGATGATTGCCATTTTGACTGAGATAGTCATTTTGATTTGCATCTCTTGGATGATTAGTGACTTTGAGCATGTTTTCATTTGTCTTTTGGCTTTCTGTACATCCACTATTGACACATGTCTATTTAGGTTCTTTGCCTATTTTTTTTTTATTGGATTGTTTATCTTCCTTTTGTTAAGTTGTATTAGTTCCCTTTAAATTTTGGAGATTAGGCCCTTTTTGGAGATAACATTGGAAAATATGTTTGTTCTCCTATGCAGTGGGCATTCTTGTTGTTTTGTTGATGATTTCCTTTGCTATGCAGGAGTTTTTTTATTTTGATGTAGTCCCATTTGTTTATTTTCTCCTTAGTTTCCATTGCTCTAGGAAATGTGTTGGTAAACATATTGCTATGAGATATATATGCTATTTTCCTGTTTTTGGATTCTTCTGAGATTTTTATAAATGGTACTCCCATTTGACCCAGTAGTAGCGTTTCTAGGAATATATACCAAGAATTCAGAAACAGCAATCAGAAAAAAATATATGCACCCCTATGTTCATAGCAGCACAACTTACAACAGCTAAGATTTGGAAACAGCCTAAGTGCCCATCAGCAGATGAGTAGATGGAAAACAGTGGTACATCTACACAATGGAATGTTGTGCTGCTGTGAAAAAGAAAGAACTCTTACCATCACAACAGCGTGATTGGATCTGGAAAGCATTATGCTAAGCAAAATAAGCCAGTCACAGAAAGATAAGTAGCATATGATCTCACTCATTTGTGGAATATAATGAACAACATAAATTGATGAAAAAAATAGTTCCAAAGATAGGGAAACAGTAAACAGAACATTAAACCTCAGAGGAAAAACTGGGGAGGGAGAAGAGATAAGAGATCAGCCAAAGGACTTATATGCATGCATCTAAACATAACCAATGGACACAGATAATAGGGGGGTAAGGGCATGTGTTGGCAGAGGTTAGAGGAGCAGAGGAGAGGTCAATGGGGGAAAAAGGAACATATGTAGTACTTTCAACAGTAGAGAATTTAAATTTTAAGAAAAAGAAAAAAAAAAGAAATAGATTTGTCCCTACCTAAAAATGCCTGAACCCATGGTTTCACATGATCTAATCGATCTGCCTGGACAAAATTCAACAGATTTAGGTGGATGCAATAAAAAAAAAACTAGATCTACCTTGTTCATAACAGAATTAAAATTATGAAAAATGGATGCCAAACGTTTATGTGGCAAATAGAGAAGAAAATTACAGTGCAATCCATGCTCGTTCTCTCTCTTCATATATAATATACACATACACAAATAGTTTAAGTATTTCATGTTAGTTACCTTAAAATTTTGCTAGTGATATTGTAACTAGCTATTCAAAATAAGTAACAGCATCTGTCTTTGATGCTCTAAGACCTAAACTCATATGTGACATGCAATACAATTTTAATTTCTCATACCAATTTTGATGCTTTATGCTTTTTCAAGAATATATGTTTCATAAGGGTTTAAAATTTATTGCATGCTTTATTTTGTCCTTTTCATTTTATCTTATTCATTTTTGTCTTTTCTCTTTATATTTCCTTTGTCACTCTCACAAAAATGTTGTGTAACTTCTTAATTTTTAAATGTACCTGCCTACATAATTTTTCTTTATTAGGTTGCTCATCATTTCTGATCATATTATGATTATTCATATTTTGTTATTGGCTCTATCACTCTGTAGAATACTAGTTCATTTATGTTCAAATAAATTCAGTATTTGTGTTCAAATGCCCCTGTTTAAGACTAATTGACAGTGAAGAGCATGCTGCTGTTTCTTTTTAATCTACATGCTCTTTTCCTAAACAGGGAATAAGTAGCAAACAACAGGTTCTGAAAAAATAGAACGGTACTTTCTGTGGTAAATTGCACTTGACAAACTGTTGTACCACAAAGGATCTTTTTCAACTAGTCTGAAAACTAAGGATTCCTTTCATACAGACCCCTAAGGTATTTTAAACCTATATATGTTATTTAATGTTATTGTTATTGTTCTTTTTAGTATAGAACACAATATCCAGTAAATATATAGGACTATTTTAAAAGGACCAGGATATGACAAAGGTTAGGCAGAAGTAAATAAAAATAGGACTAGGACAGGAAGAATTCTAGAAAGTGTTTACCGGGGTTGAAGATGTTCCAATATATTGGCTGCATCCTTGCAAAATCTGTGTGTAACTCTTATTGTAAACAACCAGTACTCAGAGCAGTAATCATAAAACAATTTTTTTTGCTCCTGCTGTTTCTTTAAGCCTCATTATTTGTCTAGTTGTATCTATGTGTCCAATGATAAGTATAATCCTCAATACTTTTCTGATGCATTTCATTTTAAAAAACAAATAAGCAAAGTGAACAGGGGGAATTTTTGTTGTTGTTAATCCTCACCTGAGGATATTTTTTCATTGATTTTTATAGAGAGTTGAAGGGAGAAGGAGAGATAGAGAGAGAAATATCAATGTGAGAGAGATACATTGGTAGGTTGCCTCCTATATGCGCCCCTGCCATGGGACAGAGCCTACAACTGAGATATATGCTCTTTATGGGAATGGACCCTGAGACCCTTCAGTCCTCAGGCCAATACTCTACCCACTGAGCCAGAGTGGCTGGGGCTAGAGGAGACGTTTGAATATCAAGATGGGGAGCATTGGATTAAAGAAGACATTTCATTTAGAGAGCAGTCCTACACTGTGGGCATCTCTCTCTGTTCATACTCCCAGATTAGACTGGAGGCACAGATGTAGATGATTAGATCAGACAAGTTATATATATATATATATATATATCCTATCTAATAAAAGAATAATATGCAAATTGACCTTATGTCCACTACACCCACCAGCCAGTCAGAGTGAGTCTGCAAATTAACCCAACCAAGATGGCTATGGACACAGAGAGAGCAGGAGGAAGGCTTGGGCTGCCCCTGGTGATGGAGGAAGCCAAGATTTCCACACATCCTGGCCATTGGAGGCTTCCACTTAAAGCAACAAAGTTTCAATAGTTGTGCAAGCAGAAGGCTTGACTATGCTCCAGGCTACAAAGTTTCAATTGTAGACAATAAATAAATCCCAGATACCATGGCCTTCACTTGAATTGCTGGGGGGTGTGGCTGGCCTGCAAACCATGACAGGCTCCTCGCCCAGGCCACCCCACACCCCAAGAGAACACCCACCCTGATCCAGGACACCCTTCAGGGCAAACTAGCCGGCCCCCACACATGTACCAGGCCTCTATCCTATCTAATAAAAGAGTAATATGCAGATTAACCATCACTCTAACACAAGATTACTGCCCCCATGTGGTCAACAGATCCTGCCCCCATGTGGACATAAGATGGCCACCAAAAGATGGCCAGCAGGGTAGGGCAGTTGGGAGGGACCAGGCCTGGAAGGGAGGGCAGTTGGGGGGACCCAAGCTTGCAGGGAGGGCAGTTAGAGGTGACCAGGCCCACAGGGCAGGGCAGTTGGGGGAAAACAGGCTGGCAAGGGAGCAGTTAGGCATCAATCAGGCTGGCAGACTGGTGATTAGGCTGGCAGGCAGAAGCAGTTAGGGGAAATCAGGAAGGCAGGCAGGTGAGCAGTTGAGAACCAGCAGTCCTGGATTGTGAGAGGGATGTCCAACTGCCCTTTTAGGCCTGATCCTACCTGGATCAGGACTAAACCTGCAGTCAGACAACCCTCAATGGGTCCCAGATTGGAGAGGGAGCAGGCTGGGTTGAAGGGCACCCCCCTGTGCAAGAATTTGTGCACTGTACCTCTAGAGAGAGTGTGTGTGTGTGTGTGTGTGTGTGTGTGTGCGCACGCGCACGTGTGTGCCTAATATGTAAATTGTCCCCATGGGAGTTTGATCAGAAGATCAATCATTTGCTATGATGTGTGTTGATCACCAGGGGTGGTGCAGAACAAAGGAAGCCCAGGCCAGCAGCCGGCAGCTGGAGAAGAGAGGCCCTGGCTGGCAGTCAGCAGCCAGAAGGAAGGACCTGGCCAGCACCTGGAAGGCTCTGATGGGCCCTGATCGCTGACCAGGCCTAGAGACCCTACCCATGCACAAATTTGTGAACCGGGCCTCTAGTAAGGCTATATATAGCAGCAGTCCAGGGAAGAGGAGATGAAACATTAACACTGGTTAATGACAATAAAGAGCAATATCAATATGAATTTTCTCCTTTGGGCCCTTATACTAAGTGTACATAAGATGTCCCACTTGGGGTAAACTGAGCAAGGCAATTGTTTTTGCAATTTTTCTCTGAGTCTAAAATTCATTCCAGAAAAGCTCAAGAATGATGCAAGAGTCACTGAAAGAATCAACAGAAGTCAGAGACTGAAGGGAGGAGTGACCTCCTCTGTGGGGAAGACCATGCCCCCATTTTTTGTTTAGCTGTTTCCATTGCTGTCTTGTGATTTTACTTTGATTTTTTTTAAGGAGAAATGTTGTTCCTTGTTATGAAACATTATCAGAAAAATAAAGTTAAGCACTCTATTTAAAAAAAAAGATTGGATGTGAATCTAGGGTTCTGAAATCCATGAATACAAGCACTACACTATGTTGTCTTCTTAAGAATTGAAAGGATTTGCACAAGAGCTTGTGTAACTAACTGAATCAGAGTTTGTGTAATTGAGTTAGGACTTAAAACTGAGTCTTCCAAATATTTCCAATCTTGTTACAATGTGTACTTTTAGTGCAGCCATAACAACAATTCCTAATTTTTAAACTTGGTCTCAGAAGAGATCAGACACACACAAAAGAGTTTCCTCAAGTCTTATATAATAAAAGCACAATATGCAAATTGTCCCCTCGACCAGGAGTTCAACCACTTGCTATGACATGTGCTGACCACCAGGGAGAGGAGTGGATCATTGCAGGTGCCTGTGATGCACTGCAACCTCTTGCTGGCTACCTGAGGGAGTGGGTGATGGGGACAAAGTTGTGGTGAGAATGTGGGGTGTCTCCTGAGCTCACTCTCATTCCTCCTGCCCCCACCCCAGAGAAACCTCCATGCTCAGGTGCCAGGCGCCCATGGGAGCCCACCCCACACCCATGGCATCTTCCAGGTGAGCCAGTCTGCAGCTACCAGGACTGCAGGTCCCCTGGGGCTCCCCATAGATTTGCATAGGAGCCAGGCTGCAAGGCCAGCTGGCCAGAAGAGAGCATGCTGCCCATCCAGCTTCTGTGCAGTGCCACTGGGCAGCCCAGAGGCCCATTCTGCACCACAGCCTGAGGCATCTGGCCGCACTCACCTCATCTCCACGTGGGGACTCAGGCACCGTGACTCAGGTGGAGGAGGGTGCGTGGGGACTTTGGGGGCTCAGCTGCTGCCTAAGGCCCAGAGGTCAGCTGGGACCAGCCCTTCCACAACAGACACTCATGTTCAATTGCCAGCTAGGCCTAGGGACTGCACTCATGCAAGAATTTTGTGTACCAGGCCTCCAGTTTTACAATAAAAATGGATATGACCAAAAATTTACAGTAACTTTGTAAATGGCAAGTATCTGAGAACTAGAGCTTGCTTAAGTTTTACATGACTTAGTGTCTAAGAAAATAAAATTGTTTCTACTACAGAAGTAACAATAACATAGATTTCAAAACTTAATTTTAAAAGAAACAGAATGCATAATAATTGATATAAGAGTTGAGAAAGGAACTCAGTTATTAATTTCCCTCACCTTTCAAAATGTTTCTTTCTTTTTTTTTTTAACTTCAATGAATAGAAAACACCAAGCAAGAGCGTTTCATTAAATTTGTGCCTTAGCATGATCAATGTCTGTTTCAACTTCTACTTACCTTATATTCAATGACAAATATGTTGGTTTGACCTGAGAATTTCACAAATTTTTTAGTTTTTTTCTGCTTTCTGTTTATTGCTGCTCACCCATCCTGGGTGGACAAATGTCCTCAGCACTATGAGAACTGACAAGCAAACTCCTTCAATGCATGGGAAGAATCAATGAATGCAATTATTGGTATGAATAAATGCTCTTTCATCACATATTTTCTTGTATTTCTATTTATATAATTTAAGATCAGTCCATTGTGATATTTGACTTCCTATCTAGTTCTCAAATGAGATTCCAAAGGGTGGAGAGTTCATACATAGTCTGACCAATTGCAAGTGGAATATGGAATACAGAATATGGAACATATCTTGTACCAAAAGGTTTTGTTCATGGAAATGATGGAGAAGGAGAAAATGGTTCTAAGTAACATGAAAATGGCTATGTATTTTATAACTCATTATTCTTGAGAACAAATTCATCTTAAGAATTATAACTCACTTTTAATGTGATAGTTTGAAAGAGCAATATAAGTAAAATCTATGAACCAAAAAGAATGTTAGATTATAGAGACAATAGTGTACTAAAGGTGTAATAAATACCAAAAGACTGACCTTTTTCATGATAAACAAAGCTTGTTTTCAAGTCAGTAACACAAACAAAAATGCTTACAAGCTCTTTAAATATACTGTAAAATAGATATTTTACTCATTTAATAAAAATGAAATTTGTTTCTGCTAATAATGATTATAAGACATAGAGAAGTGTAAAGTAACTTAGCAAAAGAAAAGAGATTGTTGTTAACAGAGGACCAAAAGGAAATATATACAAGATAAGTGAATAACAAAGAGACCACCTAACAGAAAAGCATCAATCAGACTGTCAAATCTCAGAGGGAAAGTAGGGGAGGGTGGGGCAAGGAGAGACCAACCAAAGGACTCGTATGCATGCATATAAGCCTAATCAATGGACACAGACAACAGGGGTTGAGGGCATGAGTGGGACGGGGGGAGGTTGGGAGAGTAATGGGGGGATGAGGACATATATGTAATACCTTAATCAACAAAGACATTTTAAATATAAAAGAGACTACCTAGCAAAAAAAATTATTAAATAATGACATGCTTTAAAAATATAGACTCATAGCTGAAATCAGTTTTGCTCAGTGGATAGAGCATTGGTCTTCAGAGTGAAAGGTCCCAGGTTCGATTCCTTGGTTGCAGGCACATCCCCAATGGGGAGCATGCAGGAGGCAGCTGATCTATGTCTCTCTCTCATCAATGTTTCTAACTCTCTATCCCTCTCCCTTCTTCTCTGTAAGAAATCAATAAAATATATTTAAAAAAATATAGACTCATAAATCTGCATTCAGTCATTTGATTTTCCATACTATCAAACTAATAATACAAATAATAATTTGTAATGTGTTTATAGCATTTTACTTTCTTTGCTTTAATTGCTTGATAATACAAATATATAAAAATAAATGCTGATAGAGATTATAAAAGTTTAATCTATAAACACCTTCAATGAGGAAAAACAACAGAAAAATAGTTTAGACTTACATTAAAAAATTTAAAGAAAAAAATCTGTATATTGTATGTATGCCCACCACCCAAGGTTAAATCATCTTGTCACGATATCCTGGCCTCTTTTACCCTTTACTATCTCCCCACGCCTTCTCTCTGGTAACCACCATTCTGTTTTCTGTGTCTATGTGTTTCAATTTTATTTTCACATATAAGTGAAGTCATATGATTCTTAGGTTTTGCTGACTGACTTATTTTATTAGCATAATATTCTCCAGATCCATCTATGTTGTTGCAAATAGCAATATTTCATCTTTTTATATGGCTGAGTAAAATCCCATAGTATATATGTAACACATCTTCTTTATCCAACCTTCTTTTGAAGGACACTTTGATTGCCTTAGGTTAACATTATTAAAGCAAACATCAAATTTAAAAAAAAATAAAATCCAAATGGGATATAATTTCAATCAAGTCATCATATAAGACATTTTAAAATTATATGTATATAAAATAATTTTACCTATAAATAATCAAATATATTTCAGTGAACTTTAGTAATGTATGTATGACTGTAGAAATGGAAATAGTGAGATTTGTTATTATGTATATTACTTTTTTTTCTGGCCACCCCCCGAAATGAAATTGACCTTTCCAAAAGCCAAACATTAAAAATACTAACAGTACTCATGGTTTGCTGAGTAGGGAAGAAATGTTACTAGTATGTTCAATGTCATTTTTTATTTTGCTTTATAATGTTTCATCATATTGCTTTTAAAAAAGAGGGTTTTATACTGCAAAGAAAGCCAGTGGTTTATTGTTTACTTTTACTTCTATAAGATCTAGTTTATCATTTGTTTAGTAGATTTGATAGGCAGCTTTCCTTTTTTTATTAAAAAACTTAATGTTGACATAAACTTGGAATTTGTCATTTGTTGACAAAAAAACTGCATATTTGCAAATTTTCCCTTTTGCAGTTTTACTATGATATATTTCATTATTAATTTTCATCTTTGTTTTGGATTTATTATCTAATAAAAAGTTTAGTAGATAATAATAAAAATCAGCAATGTATAAAGGGAACAATAAAGAGCACATGTTATCACCTTGAAGAGGTACAGAAATATATTCTCATGAAACAAACAGAGATGTAAGGCAATAAGATGGCTTCTATAAACACCCATTATATATCACCAGAGGCCCGATGCATGAAATCTGTGCAAGAGTAGGTTTTCCTTCCCCTGGCTGTCAGCACTGGCTTCTCTCTGGCACCCAGGACACAGGCTTTCCCCGCAGCCCTGGCTTTGTCCAGAAGGTCATCCAGAAGGACATCTGGTCTAATTAGCACATTATGCTTTTATCATTATAGATGCATGGCAGGATTTCTTTACCTGTCAATATTAGTCATACAATGTAACTGTTTTAAATACAAATTTTTGATTAATCGAATTTCAAGATATTCTATCTACTAGAATCACAGACCAAAGACCATACTTCCTTTTAATCAATGTTACCAATTTCAAATAAAACCTTTAGTTTACACTTCAATGTAATAGCACAGAAACTAAATAAAGTACCAGTCTTATAAAGATTTAGTTTTTGACTTTTAATATTCATCTAGGATGTTATTTTAGTCATTGGAAATGCTGCCTGTAAGAATGGGGCCAGATTGCCGAAACCGGTTTGGTTCAGTGGATAGAGCATCAGCTTGCGGACTGAAAGATCCCGGGTTCGATTCCGGTCAAAGGGCACATGCCTTGGTTGCAGGCACATCCCCAGTGGGGGTTGTGCAGGAAGCAGCTAATTGATGTTTCTCTCTCATCAATGTTTCTAACTCTCTGTCTCCCTTCCTCTCTGTAAAAAAAAATCAATAAAATATATTTTTAAAAAAAGAAAAAAGAATGAGGTCAGATAATTGTTGTGGCAGAATAAGGAATCCAGCCTTAAAAATGTGAAAGAGAACTAGGAATATGCCAAGTGGAATAACTGCCTGTGCCTATTTAACAAAATTTCATCTCCCAGCCACCACCATTAAGACAAGACTTAGTTTATGTCACCTGCTCCTGAAAGTCAGGACCATTTTGCAAATCTGAAATGAATGTATTTTTATTCTCAAGCATCCTACATAACTTTCCATCAAAATATTTATTACAATGCAATCTTCTTAGTTTTTTTTTTGAGCTACTATATAAAACTAGAGGCCTGGTGCACAAAATTCATTCATGGGGGTTGGTCCCTCAGCCCAGCCTGCACCTTCTCCAATCTGGGACCCCTTGACAGATGTCCAACTGCCCATTCAGGCCCGATCCAATAGTTTCAGGCCTAAATGGTCAGTCAGACATCCCTCTCACAATCCAGGACTGTGGGCTCCCAACTGCTCGCCTGCCTGCCTTCCTTATTGTCCCTTACTGCTTCTGCCTGCCAGCATAATCACCCCCTAACCACTCCCCTGCCCACCTGATTGATGCCTAAATGCTCCCTTGCCAGCTGATTGCCCTTTACTGCCCTTCCCTGCAGGCCTGGTTCCCCCCAACTGCTCTCCCCTGCAGGCCTGGGTACCCCCAATTGCCTTCCCTGAAAGTCTAGTCTCCTCCAAATTCTCTCCTCTGTTGGCCTGGCCACACCTAACTGTCCTCCCCTGCAGGCTGGATTGCCCCAACTTCCCTCCCTTGCAGTCTTGGTCCTTCCCAACTTCCCTTTCCTGCTGGCCATCTTGTGGCAGCCATCTTTTGTCCACATGAGGCAGCCATCATTGACCACATGGGGGCAGCCATTGTGTGTGTTGGAATGACAGTCAATTTGCATATTACTCTTTTATTAGTTAGGATAGAGGCCTGGTGTATGGGTGGGGGCCAGTTGGTTTGCCCTGAGGGTGTCCTAGATCAGGGTGGGGGCTCCCTTGGGGCATGGGGCAGCTTGTATGAGGGGCCTGTGGTGGTTTTCAGGCTTGCCATGTCCACTGGTGAGCCAAGTGGAGGCCCTGTTATCTTGGATTTATTTATCTTCTATAATTGAAAATTTGTAGCCCTAAGAGGAGGTCTGGACTGGCCAGGGTGTGCAGGAAGCTTGGCTTCTTCCATTGCTGGGGAAATCCAAGCCTCCTGTTCACTCAACTCCCTGGTCACAGCCATTTTTGTTGGGATTTATTTATCTTCTATAATTGAAACTTTATAGCTTTGAGCAGAGTCCTGGACCCACCAGGGTTTGTGGAAAGCTTGGCTTCCTCCATTGCCAGGAAAACCCAAGCCTCCTGCTCTCTCTATGACCACAGCCATCTTGGTTGGGTTAATTTGCATACTTGCTCCTGATTGGCTGGTGAGCATGGCCTGTAGGGGTATTGGATACATGGTCAATTTGCATATTACTCTTTTATTATATAGGATACCACAGACTAGGTAGCTTATAATTAAAAAAGAAACATTTTTCACAATATTGGAGACCAAGATCAGGAGGCCATGGTTTGATAAGGATCCTTCCAGGTTTCAGACTCCTAACCTCTTACTTTGCCCTCACCTGGTGGAAGGGACTAATGAGCTCAGTGGGCTCTTGTTTTTAAGAGCATTAGTCCCATTCCAGAGGGCTTTACTCTCATGACCTAAGCATCTCCCATAGGCCCTCTTCCTAAATCAATTGCCTGTGGCGTGGTTAGGACTTCAACATAGGAATTTGAGGGGCACAAACATTCATATCTTTTCACCATGTTAAGTAATGTGAAGTTGCCAATAGAAAAATAGATTTTAATTACAAAATAACACCTCTAAAGGTTCACTCTAATATAAATTATGGTTACTGTCAGTTAATATTTATATCTATATATCTACTAGACTCCTACTTGAAGTCATGGACATTATCTCCTTTATTTTTCTATATCTAACATTTTTTAAAAATGTCCAAGGAAATTAGATATATAACTGAAACATTAATGAATAAATGGGACCTATTAAAATGTTTAACAGCAACTTAGCAATTGATCACTTCTATTTACTAAAATATATATTGAATGATATCTCCCTGCAAAATCAGAGGAAAAAAATGGAATGCATTCAGACTAAATTATTATTAAATATAATAATTTCAAAATGTTTTTTTTCTAGCCAGCTTAATCAAACATGTTTGTGATATGGTTTAATCTTCTCTTCTCAACTTTTCTTTTGAATACTTTCTTTATTCCATCCTAAGAACAAAATACTTTCTTCAAATAGAACTTATTCCAAGGGTATGTTTGTTAACCCCTGCTTCTTTTTCAAATGTTTCTGCACAGTAGGATAAATGAAAAGTAACTTTTCTTTCTCTCAATATTTTATAAGTCACTTAAGTCCCCTCAGGCTAGGTTAATGCTTTTTTCACTTCATCATCTAATCTAAAAGTGATTGAATCATTTTGTGCTATTTTTTTATAGCCTTAAAAACAAAGCCAATGATATTCTGAGTTAAAAAGATTTTTCATGCTACAGTAATATATTTTCTAAATTAAGGTATACCTTTTAAAATCTTAAGAACAGTTATAATATAGCCAGCAATCTCGGATAACTGTCTTCATGTTTTTTCATGGCTTGAGAGTTCATTTATTTTAGTGTGGAATAATCTGTTGTCTGAAAATGTTACAGTCTGTTTACTCATGCACTTATTGAAGCACATGTTGGTTGCTTCCAGGCTTTGATAGATCCTTTATAAGATTGTTTAGTTTTATAGAAAAGTGTTAGAAGTGGTCAGCATAAATGAGAATTTCTGTGCTCCCTCCCCATCAATACTTGGTATTGTCAGTGTTTTGGATTTTGCCATTCTAATAGTTGTATAATTGTATCTCATGGTTGCTTTAATTTGTAATTTCCTAACAACATGCTTTTTAAAATTGGATGTCACTACACAAATACACATATTTAGCCTCTTTTGCATCTCTTCTATAGCTCCATAATGCACCTCAGATGTTTAGCATTTCCAGGTTGGGCTTACATAAGAATGAATTTCCTCTTCCCTTATCTGAATGTACTATACTGATTCAATTATATTAAACTTACAGTGAATAATTTATTAACTCTTGCCTGAATGAATCTTCCCCAGCACAGCAGTCTTGGGTTTGTCAAGATAAAGTTCCCAGTGCTACTCATAAATTCTGGGAAAACCATAACAAAGTAAAGGGGAGACCTTCAGAGTTAATCAGGATAACTAGCAGAGGAATTAAAAACAAAACAAAACAACACAAAACAAACTAACAAACAAAACTCACACAACAAAACAAAAAGAAACACCTATAGAAAGGAGGGTATATAACTCCTTAAATCTCCATCAAACTTGCTTTTCCAAACTAGCTGGGCCCAGCTCAGATGTAGTACATTTGTTTGCCTTGCTTCGTTAATAAATTTGTTTACTGTAATTTTTTAAATAAATACACTTTAACACAATGCAATTATTATATTGAGTCACTCATTTGGATTTATTCCTACAAGTATGACAAGAATCAGAAGTGGGGCCCTGGTTGGTGTTCTCAGTGGTTAGAGAATCTGCCCATCCACTGAACCATCACAGTTTCAATTACTGGTCAAGGGCATGTACCTGGGTTGCAGATTCGATCCCTGCCCTAGTAGGGGCATGTGCAGAAGGTAACTAATTGATTTGTCTCTCTCATACAGATGTTTCTCTCTCTATCTCTCGTTCCCTCTTCCTCTCTCTTCATCTCCCCCTCCTTTCCTTCTACTCTGCCTAAAAATCAATGGAAAAATATCTTCAGATAAAGATTAACAACAACAAAAAGAATGGAGGTGGGGACAGCACTCTCACATTGACTCAGAGGGCTGTCCTATAACATCTCTCTGGTGTCTGTAAGAGGTGCCTATAACAACATACTATCTAATAAAGAGGGAATATGCTAATTGACTCTCACACCATCTCAAAGATGGTGCTGCCCATAGCCAATAATAAGGGAATATACTAATTAATTGCCCAACCCTCAAAGATGGCAATGCCTAGTCCCCCTCAGCCCTGCCAGGGCAACAGGACTTGTTGCAAGCCTGCCTCCAGAGTCGCCCAGTCCCCTCAGACTCCCCCCTCCCAGGGCTGGCCCAAGGCACAGGCAAGCCTCAGATGGTGGCTGCTCAGCCATCCAGGGCCACCTGAGGCTCAGGTAACCAGGGCTGGCTGATGCTTGAGCTGCCAGCAGTGGCAGTAGAAGTGTGATGAGGTGTCACCTTCCTTTGATTGCCAGGTTGCCTCCTGACCCTGAAGGGTCCTGGACTGTGAGAGGGAGCAGACCAAGCTGAGGGACCCTACCTCCAGTGGAAAATATTCATGCACCAGGCCTCTAGTGATTTAATATTTAGGAAACCCTAAAGAATATACATACCCACACACATAACTGTTAGAATGAATATATAAAGTCACTAAAACTGCAGGATACAAAATTATTGTACAAAAATAAGTTGTTTATTTACCCTAAAACCAAACCATAGATTGAGGTAAGAAAACCATTCCACATAAAATAGCATCAAAAGATAAAATACTTAGGTTAAACTTAACCAAGGAGGTGGTGCAATTTAAAACAGCAAAATTACCAATAAAAAACACAAAAGTGTGAAATATGTGACATTAAGTAGAATGAAAAAGACATGTGTTTATATTTGAGAGGTGAAAGAAGAAGGTAGAACATTGTTCTGTGTGACTTTAGCTTGGAAAGTACCTGTCAGGAGACTCTAATTTTGTGATGATGTGCACACATCTGCAAATGAAGGTATAAATGTTGGGGTTATGGATAAATTTTAGTTAGTAGGCAAATTAGCAAATATAGAATGTGAGAATAATGAGGATTGACTATACAATTGGCTTCATGCCATAGTATAACTTATACATTAAAAGTTCTTAAAAGGTTATCAAATACTATTTGAATTATACAGAATTTGTACTCAAAATCAGTGGGACACAAAATGCTTAAATGCATGACTTACTTCTTCTTTTCTGGGATTTTCAGCATGATCACTCTTGATCTCTTTATATCAGGATGCCATCCTATACTCTTCCCCAAAAGGGACTCTTCAAAACCAATATGCTCCAGAAGCTTAAAAGAGAGTTCAAAAGAAAAGATATTAGACAACCTTGTCAATGGTGGAGAGAGAGATTTAAAGAAGAGGACATGATAGCTCTGAAATCAGAAACATTCTATTGTATTGGAAAATCACGCTTGAGTACGGCATGGTATTGGAGCATATTTTATTGCCCTCCGATCATTGAGCAGCAATGTTCTTGGAGTGCTCTTGGTTCTTTAGCTAATTCCTTATTTTCTTTTTCTTTTTTACTTATGATATGGGAGCCATAAAATTCAATCTTTATTCACTATATACTGAATATATCAATGACTATTATTTTTATTAATGAGAATGCTAAAACAGCAGAACAAGATTTAATTACTATTTGAAAATATTCCCACATATTCCCATCTTACAAGTAAAGATTTTTAGTAAATTATGTTTCAATATTTTTTTTTGAAATAAAATAGTATGCTTACCTTGAAAACACCCCTTTATAAATATGAGATGGAACCATACTTAATTGTAAACTAATGTAATGTCAAGTGTTTAGTGTATATGATCCTTAATGGCTATAAAGATTTGTTCAATTTGTTTTTATTGAATATACATACTACACCAAATGCATTTCCTTAGATCTAAATACTAATACATTTTATACGCATAATGCAGAGTAAATAAGGTCCTTAAATTTTTATTTGTAGTCATAAAAAATGTTTTTTCTAAAACATAGTAGTTACTGAAAAAATGTTGCTGTTTATATTTTAACTAAAATTTTAAATCTTTCAATCCAAGTTATGTACAAAACAAGTTCACATTTAATCTGATAATGTGGAGCCATTTTTTAAAAATGTGATCCAATTAGAAGCAAATTTAGTAAAGCAGGATTTTTCTCCAAGTGTAGAATGTCAGAAAATTGCTCAGAGTGCCCATAAAACAGCTGGCAGGCCTATCAAATAATTTTTTTCAGATAGTTAAATATATTTGTAAAAACCAATTAAAACCAAAAAAAACAAAAGCCATGTCATAATGCTACTTATTGATTTAATTAAATCAAAATATTTATTAGCACACTTAAAACATAACAATGAATCAAAGCCATGAATATTTAATATGAATCTTAAATTATGCACTCTACAGTGGTACCTCGAGATACGAGTTTAATTCGTTCCCTAACCTTGAGGCGTGGGAAACTATGAGACATTCGAGTCGCAATAAACTGGTGGGTCGTGTGCAGCAGGCCGATCCGCACGATTACTCCTATCTCAAATGTTGCTCGTATTTCAAAGCAAAAATCTCTCGCTCAATGGCTCGTATCTCAAAAATCTCGTATGTTAGGGCACTCATATTTCGAGATACCACTGCATTCACATTCTTTTTCTTTGGCAATATACAGTGAACTGTTGGTCTATTCTTTCACCTCACTGACCTTCATCTTAAAACATGTCATAAGTATAATATAATTTTTTTTAGATCCTATTGCTGCCAACAATGAGCACTGATTGACTAGTGTTTGCAATTGAAAATTAAACATTTATAATCAAACATTTTCTTAGAAGGGAATAGTTCACATGCAAATTATCATTCAAAAAGTTTGCTACATAAGTCTTGTTCTCATTCTTGAGGTTTCATTTTTTACCAAAACCATGTCTTACTATAGGGTTATAAATGACATAAATCAGGAATATTTTATTTATTTTAGTATTAAAGGCATAAAGATTCCAGTGTAAGTTGAAATAATGTTCAAAGAATCACCTATTGATACTCTTTCTAACTAAAAGTAGTCCTCATAAATTCCATCTATTAAATGTTATAAGTCATTTGTTGAACCATCACATTTGTATATTATTTTAAGTACTTAATTAAGCTTTTTCATGTGAACATTGTATTACCATAAGCTATAGATTTGAAAAATACTTATTTTAATTAAATAGTAATATCCATTATAATTTCATTTACATTTAATTTCAAAGAATTTATTTTAGAAAATATTCTAAAAATATATGTGTATGTAAGTAAGCAAGAATATTTTTTTAAATATTTCAAATATTATTAGAGATGTCCCTCTTTTCCCCCCCATTTCCATCTCCACCCTGTTCTGACCCCACTCCAAGCCTTTGCCACCCTTTTGTATGTGTCCATGGGTAATGCATATCTCTACTAATAAAAGCCTCGGTGGCCCTTGTGCCCTTGTGTGACACACTCACATCATCATAAGAGGGCCACCATAAAATGGCTGGCAGGGGAGGGCAGTTTGGGGTGATTGGGCCAGCAAGGAAAGGCAGTTGGGAGCAACCAGGCCAGCACGGAAGGGCAGTTTGGGGTCATCAGACTGGCAGGGGAGCAGTTAGGCATCAATCAGCACAGCAGGAGAACAGTTAGGAGGTAATCAGGCAGGCAGACAGGTGAGTGGTTCAGAGCCAGCAGTCCCAGATTGTGAGAGGGATCCCTGTGGAATTAGGTCTAAACCAGCAATTGGACATCCTCTGAGGGGTCCCAGATTGGAGAGGGTGCAGGCCAGGCTGAGGGACACTCCACTCCCCCATGCACGATTTCTGTGCACCAGTCCTCTAGTATACATATAAGATCTTTGTTTAATCACTTCCAACCCTCCCACCCCATTTCCCTCTGAGAATCATCAATCTGTTCTATGTCCATGCTTCTGATTTTATTTTATTCACCAGCTTACTCCGTTCATTAGATTTCTTATTCATTTATTTTGATTTTTACATTCAATTGTTGATAGGTATGCATTTTTTGCCATTTTGTTGTTCATATTTTCCTCCCCCCTCCTCCTTCTCCTCCTCCTCCTTCTTCTCATCCTCCTCCTCCACCTCCTTCTTCTTTTTCTTCAGACTACCATTCAACATTTCATATAAGACTAGTTTGCTGGTGGTGAACTCCTTTAGCTTTTTCTTGTCTATGAAGCTCTTTATCTGACCTTCAATTCTAAATAATAGGTTTTCTGGGAAGAGTAATCTTGATTGTAGGTCCTTGCTATTCATCACTTTGAATATTTCTTGCCACTCCCTTCTGGCCTGCAAAGTTTCTGTTGAGAAATCAGCAGACAGTCGTATGGGCATTTCCTTGTAGGTAAGTAACTGCTTTTCTCTTGCTGATTTTAAGATTCTCTCTTTGTCTTTTGCCCTTGGCTTTTTAATTATGATGTGTCTTGGTGTGGTCTTCTTTGGGTTCCTCTTGTTTGAGAATCTTTGTGCTTCCTGGACTTGTAAGTTTATTTCTTTCACTAGGTAAGGGACATATTCTGTCATTATTTATTCAAATAGGTTTTTAATATCTTTTGCTATCTCTTTTTCTGTGATCCCCATAATGTGAATTTTGGTACACCTGAAGTTGTCCCAGAAGCTCCTTACACTACCTTCATATTTTTGTATTATTTTGTCTTTTTGCCTTTCTGGTTGCTCTTCTTTTGCTTTCTTATATTTTAAATAATTTATTTGACTCTCATAACTCTCTACTCTATTGTTGAATCCTTAAATATTATTCTTATTTCAGTCAGTGTATGCTTAATTTCTAACTTGTCCTTTTCTATTTTTGTGGAGGTTTCTAGAAGATTCTTGAGTAACCTTATATCCATAGTTTTGAACTCCATTAATTTGCTTTCTTCCATTTCTTTCATTAGTGAGATGTTTCTTTGTGACTGCATTTTGGCTGCTTCCCTGTTTGTTTCTATGTATTGGGTAGAGTTTCTATGTATCCTTGATTTGGTAGAGTAGCCTTGTGTAGAAGGTTTTCAGGCCAATTGGCTGTGAGAACCCACTGTGACTATAGTGGGAGAGCTGCTGAGTAGGAGATATGCCTATGGAGCAGGTCTTGCTTCAGAGGAGCTTTGGTGCTTACTGAGTCTGCCCCTTGAGTGTGTCACTATGGATGTGTAGAGTTGTAAACTGGTATGGTCTGACACTGACTACTGGGTACACTGGCTCCTGGGTCTCCAGGGAGGTGCAAAGTCAACCACTGCCTGGGGCCACCCTGCAGAAGCTACAGAGAGATCTGCAGATGCCTCCTCTTTATATCAGGTTTGGAAGTACACAGATGAGGCCCACATATAAAAGCAGACTGATAATGGTGTAGGATGTGGGGCCCTTTATTGATAGTTTTGGGGCTCCCTGAACCAGCTGCAGCTTGTTTGAGTTTTAGCCTGAACGGGGACAGACCATTCATATGCAAAAGCTGCTGCACACAGCTTGGGTGGGATTATAAATAGGATAAGGTGGGGTTTTAGGGAATCACCACGGTGGAGCTAACAGAAATGGCTTCCAGTCAACCCTGGGAGAGGGAAGGTCCCAGAAAAATATTATAGGAACAATAATCCCTGGGAGAATCTCTGTCTAGGGGAAAGCTGCCCTGATGTTAAACAATCCCTGCCCTCCTTGTATGTGTCTGTGTTCCCCAGAGCCCTTGTCCTGGTGCTGGAGCTCAGAAGAAGGAGGACCTTGTAAGTTTAGTTCATTG
Source organism: Lasiurus cinereus (assembly GCA_011751065.1). Taxonomy (NCBI): domain Eukaryota; kingdom Metazoa; phylum Chordata; class Mammalia; order Chiroptera; family Vespertilionidae; genus Lasiurus; species Lasiurus cinereus. Next base: position 4,414,840 of record JAAGEH010000304.1, on the reverse strand, counting down.
TTCCAGCCTTTTAAGAGGAACAACTGGGTCTCCAGCAGCTTCTGTGTCACTGAGCCCCAATCTGCACGGATTTTTCAGCCCATAGTTCTTACTTCCCACAGGAACTTCTTTTCCCAGTTCTGGTACCCTGGATGGGGATCTGGTGTGGGGATGGGGCCCCTTGCACCACCAGGCTACCCTCACAAAGATGGTCTCCCTCCCACTGATGGGCACCTAAGCTGTTTCCAAATTGTAGCTATTGTAAATTGTGCTGCTATGAACATAGGGGTGCATAAATCCTTTCTGATTGGTGTTTGTAATTTCTTAGGATAAATTCCTAAGAGTGGGATTATAGGGTCAAATGGGAGATCCATTTTTAGTTGTTTGAGGAAACTCCATACTGTTCTCCACAGTGGCTGCACCAGTCTGCATTCCCACCAACAGTGCACAAGGGTTCCTTTTTCTCCACATCTTCGCCAACACTTGTCTTTTGTTGATTTGTTGATGATAGCCAATCTGACAGGTGTGAGATGGTATCGCATTGTCATTTTGATGTGCATCTCTCGGATAATTAGTGACTTTGAACATGTTTTCATGTGTCTCGTGGCCTTCCTTCTGTAGTCTTTCAAAAAGGTTCTATTTAGGTCCATTGCCCATTTTTTTTATTGGACCGCTTATTTTCCTTTTATTAAGTTGTATAAGTTGGCTGTAGATGTTAGAGATTAAACTTTTATCAGTGATAACATTTGCAAATATGTTCTCCCATACAGTGGGCTTTCTTGTTGTTTTGTTGATGGTTTCTTTTGCTGTGCAAAAGCTTTTTATTTTGATGTAGTCCCATTTGTTTATTTTTTCTTTAGCTTCCATTGCCCTTGGAGCAGTATCAGTGAAGAAGTTCTTTTGGCATATGTCTGAGATTGTGCTGCCTGTGGATTTCTTTAATATTTTTTATGGTTTCCCATCTAATGTTTAAGTCCTGTATCCATTTTGAGTTTATTTTTATATTTGGTGTAAGCTGGTGGTCCAGTTTCATTTTTTTTTTTTTGCATGTATCTGTCCAATTTTACCAACACCATTTATTGAAGAGGCTGTCTTGGCTCCATTGTATGTTCATGCCTCCTTTGTCAAATATTAATTGAGCATAGTGGTTTGGGTAGATATCTGGATTCTCTATTCTATTCCATTGGTTTATATGTCTGTTTTTGTGCCAGTACTAGGCTGTTTTGAAAAGAGTTGCTTTGTAATATAGCCTGAAAACTGGTCTTGAGATTCCACCTACTTCATTCTTTTTTCTCAGGATTGCTGTGACTATTCGAGGTCTTTTTTTGTTCCAGATGAATCTTTGAAGAGATCTTTCTAAGTCTGTGAAATATGTCGTTGATATTTTAATGGGGAGTGTATTGAATCTATAGATTGCTTTGGGTAGTATGGACATTTTAATGATGTTGATTCTCCCAATTCATGAGCATGGTATGCTCTTCCATATGTTTACATCTTCCTCTATCTCTTTTTCAGTGTCCTATAGTTTTCTGCATATAGTTTTTTTACCTCCTTAGTTAGGTTTATTCCTAGGTATCTTAATTTTTTTGGTGCGATGGTAAATGGGATTGCTTTTTTAGTTTCTCTTTCTGTAATTTCACTATTAGTGTACAGAAATGTCATAGATTTCTTGACATTAATTTTGTATCCTGCTACATTGCCAAATTCATTTATTAAGTCTATTAGTTTTTGGATGGAGTCCTTGGGGTTTTTTATGTACAGTATCATGTCATTTGCAAATAAGGATAGCTTTACTTCTTCTTTTCCAATTTGGATGCCTTTTATTTCTTCTTATTGTCTAATTGCAATGGCTAATACTTCCAGTACTATGTCGAACAGGAGTGGTGATAGTGGGCATCCCTGTCTTGTTCCTGTCTTAGGGGAAATGGTTTTAGTTTTTGTCCATTGAGTATGATGTTAGCTGTGGGTTTATCATATATGGCTTTTATGATGTTGAGGTATGATCCTTCTATTCCCACTTTGCTGAGAGTTTTTATCAAGAAAGGGTGTTGGATTTTGTCAAATGCTTTTTCTGCATCACTTGATATGACTATGTGATTTTTATCTCTCAATTTGTTTATGTGATGTATCACATTTATTGATTTGTGGATATTGTACCATCCTTGCATTCCTGGGATGAATCCTACTTGGTCATGGTGTATGATCTTTCTGCTGTACTGCTGGATCGGATTTGCTATAGTTTTGTTAAGGATTTTGGCATCTATGTTCATCAGAGATATTGGCCTATAATTCTCTTTCATTTTGTTGTCTTTATCTGGTTTTGGTATTAGGGTGATGCTGGCTTCATAGAAGATGTTTGGAAGTGGTCCTTATTCTTGAATATTTTTGAATAATCTGAGGAGGATAGGTTTTAATTCTTCCTTTAATGTTTGGTTAAACTCTCCTGTGTAGCCATCTGGTCCCGGGCTTTTGTTTGCTGGAAGCTTTTTGATGACTGCTTCACTTTCTTCCATAGTTATTGGGCTATTGAGATGATTAGATTCTTTTTGATTGAGTTTTGGAAGGTTATATATTTCTAGGAATATGTTCACTTTAGAGAGGAAAGTGACTTATTCAAATAATTAAAATTAAATAAAAATCTTGCTGAGTGGAAAATTGTTATTTCCCAACATTACTAAAAAAATGCTTTATATTGATAATTCTGAAATCCAAAGCAGCTACTTGACATATTTTGGGCTGAAATTGCCTAGGGAAATTATTTGCTCTGTGGAGACCACAACCTCACTTTCTGAAGGAATCAGGTTAGGATCAGACAACCATCATTATCATATCCTCATTTTTATAACTGTAATTATGGCTATTATATCTTTATAGTTATGTATATAGTACCACATTATCTTCAAAGTTCAATTAAAATATGTTTCAGATTGTATTAATTATGTTAAAATTGAGTTTTGGGTGGCAAATGTAATATATATATATATATATATATATATATATATATACACAAAAATCAAATATACCAATAGAAAGGTCAATAAAAGATTAAAACTGTAAAATATTATATCTAAAATAATAATATAAAATCTATCATAATGTGCTGAAAAAGTCTTCAGTTTAAATTCAAAGTAACTCAAAATAATTCCTCCCAAAATTTAAAGTAGTGGTACATCTTGAGAATCATTTTATCTAGCATTTATTAAAAAGACTTAAAAAATAAGCTTCTCTTAGGATAGTTCAAAGACTACAATTAAAAAAAACCCTTAAGGTTAGAACACTCAAATACCTTTATTTATCTGAATATTTGTATATGAACAAGGTAATTTTGTGTTTTTTTATCACCTCTAGTTGTGCAAGGCAGAACTAGAAAATCAAAGCAAAATGTAATAGCTTGTCTTTTTCTCAGAGAAATTTTAGAAATTTAACCTACAGATTTAAACTAGTTGCCTGAAAGATATCCCAGATGATAGGAATATATGTATATCTGTATGTATATCTATATATATATACTAGAGGCCCGGTGCACAAAATTCATGCATGGGGGGTATGTTCTTCAGCCCAGTCTACACCCTCTCCAATCTGGGATCCCTTGAGGAATGTTCAACTGCCCGTTTAGGCCCAATCTTGGTGGGATTGAGCCTAAACGGGCAGTTGGACATCCTCTCACAATCCAGGACTTCTGGCTCCCATCTGCTCGCCTTCCTGCCTTCCTGATTGCCCCTAACTGCCTCTTCCTATCAGCCTGATCATCCCCTAACCCCACTTCCCTGCCAGCCTGATTGATGCCTAACTGCTCCCCTGCCAGCCTGTTGCTCCTAACTGCCCTGCCCTGTGTTCCTGGTCAGCCCTGCCCCCCCCCCAACTGCTCTCTCCTGCAGGCCTGGTCCCTCCCAACTGCCCTCCTTGCTGGCCATCATTTATATATTTCTGTTTATATATATATATATATATATATATATATATATATATATATTGTTTTTTACAGAGAGGAAGGGAGAGAGATAGAAAGTCAGAAGCATCGATGAGAGAGAGACATCGATCAGCCACCTCCTGCATGCCCCACAGTGGAGATGTGCCCGCAACCAGGATACATGCCCTTGACTGTAATCGAACCTGGGACCTTTCAGTCCGCAGGCCAATGCTTTATCCACTGAGCAAAACCGGTCTCAGCTTTGCTGGCCATCTTGTGCTGGCCATTTTGTGTCCACATAGAGGCAGTCATCTTGTGTGCTGGAGTGATGGTAAATCTGCATATTACTCTCTTATTAGATAGAATAGAGGCCTAGTAAACAGGTGGGGGCCAGCTGGTTTGCCCGAAACGTGTCCCAGATCAGGGTGGGGGTTCCCTTGGGGCATGGGGTGGCCTGGGTGAGGGGCCTGCGGTGGTTTGCAGACCAGCCATGCCCCCTGGTGACCCAAGTGGAGGCCCTGGTATCTGGGATTTTTTTATCTTCTACAATTGAAACTTTGAAGCCTGGAGCAGAGTTAAGCCATCTGCTCACTCCCTGGCGGCAGACATTTCTGTTGGAATTTATTTATCTTCTATAATTTAAACTTTGTAGCCTTAAGCAAAGGCTTGGGCTAACCAGGTTGTGTGAATAGCGTGGTTTCTTCCATCCCAAGGGCAATCCAAGCCTCCTTCTTACTCTCTCTGTGGCCGTAGCCATCTTTGTTGGGTTAATTTGCATACTCATTCCTGATTGGCTAGTGGGCATGGTTTGTGGGCGTGGCTTGCTGGTGTAGTAGAGGTATGGTCAATTTGCATATTACTCTTTTATTAGATAGGATATATTTCTGTGCATTCATTTATGTAAATATGTACATATACATAATTTCATATGCAATATTTTTAAGTATTTTTACTTTAAAAATTACTAAAATGAGCTGAACATGAAAAATTATATCATGTGTCCAAAATGTCTTTCATGGTATATATAGAAATAGTTGCTAAAATATAACTTTGGACTTAGCTGCGGAAGTCTTCCTGTAAATCTTCCAGGCAGAATTAAAAGCCTAGGTTTTCTTTAATGCACACAACCTCTCTAATTGTTAAGAATGAGTTTTCTTAGTCGATGCTAATTGAATTTTTATCAAGTAATAATATTTGAAAAGCCTGCAAATTATTACTAGAGTTCAACCCTTTTTTTCCAATGATCATAATGTGTAATTGGTAATCAGTCTGCTGAAGCTTTTAACTTAAGGCTGGTGGTATAAGCTGCCCTGATTAGTATTCTGCTATATTTGTTGTTTAAAAATAGCTTAAGCTCAAACATTCATATTTTGAATAACTATGACAATTTAATTGAAGTTTAAACTCTAATAGCTGTTAAAGATAATAGATAATCCAATTACTTTACTTTGTATTCAATTAATTTAATAGCAACTATTTTGCAATAATTACTATTAATCCCCTTATTTTTTTCTTAACTGTTTATCAACAGTATTTGAGATATCTTAGAGGAAATCATATTGGGACGTAATTATCAGCAGTCCCAGATGGATTTAATGACTAAATAATATTTAATTACCATGAATTCTCTATTCCTACAATAGTTAGAAAACAGACTAACAGTATAATTAAGATACTTGCATTGAGTCTAACTTTATTTTTTTTAATTTATCTTTATTGTTGCAAGTATTATAGATGTCCCCTTTGTTTATTTGTGTTTCTTTACCCCATTGACCTCTTCCACCCAGTACCTTACCCTCTGAGACCTTCACCACTCTAATGTCTATGTCCATGAGTTATGCATATCCTACATAAAAAAGGCTAATATGCAAATAGACCAAATGGCAGAACAACCAGAACAACTGAACAAATGGTCGCTATGATGTGTGCTGACCACCAGGGTGTGTGTGTGTGTGTGGAACATGGCTGGTGTTGGCCATGGTGAGATGGTGGAGTAGGTGAGCAGGGCACTAGACCAAGGAGGGGCACCAGTCACTGTCATGGGGGCAAGCCTCTGGTAGTTACTGAAAATTCTTTGCTCCCATGCGCTATGGTCCCTCCATGTGCTCACACCTGCTGGTGGCCCTGATCTCACTCACTGCTAGTGTTGGAGATGCTTCCACCCACTGCCAGTGCCAACCCTGCTTGCACCTGTAGCTAATGCCAGAGCCACTGCTCACACCTGCTGCCGGTGCCCAGCAATAGTCCCAATCACTCAGTGTCGTCAGTAGATGTGAGCAGCAGATGCCGGTCCGATCACCCCTGAGGACTTCTCCATCTTCCCTGTTCCTGAGGAGTGATTTGGGCAGCAGTCACAGCTTGCACCCACTGATGGCAGTGGCCCAGCTCACACCTGCTGCTGACACCGGCCCCAATTGCTCTGTGCCATCAGCAGATGTGAGTAGAGCCTGCACCACCAACCAGCACATGGAAGTGGCAGTAGTGGGAGTGGGGCTGCTAGCAGACAGGGGACCAAGGGCTGTGGCAGGAGGAGCTGGGTGGAAGTGTGGAGGATAGGCCAAGACCTATCCCTGTGCCTACCACAGCCTCTTGGCCCACAGTTCCTTTCAAGTTGCATGAATCCGTGCACTGGGCCCCTAGTATGCATATAAGTTTTCTGGTTAGTCACTCTTCTCACACCTCCCATCTCTGCCTTCCCTCTGAAATTTATCCTTGTTCCATGCTTCTATGTCTCTGAATCTATTTTTTTGTTCATCATTTTATTTTGTTCACTCATGTGAAATCTACTTATCTTTCTCTGACTGGCTTCTTTCACTTAGCATAATACTCTCCAGGTCCATTCATACTGTTTCAAATGGTAAGTCTTTTTTCTTTTTTATAGCCGCATAGTATTCCATTGTGCAAATGTACCACAGCTATTTCATTTTTTAATATATTTTTACTGATTTCAGAGAGAAAGGGAGAGCAGAGAGGAGAGAGAGAGAGAGAGAGAGAGAGAGAGAGAGAGAGAGAGAGAGAGGTATTATGATAGAGAATCATTGATTGGCTGCTTCCTGCATGACCCCTAATGGGGATCAAGCGCACAAACCAGGCATGTGTCCTTGACCGTAATTGAACCCAGGACCCTTCATTCCCCAGGCCTGCACTCTATCCACTGAGCCAAACCATTAGGGCTACCATGGCTTTTTTTTTTTATCCATTCATTTGCTGATGGGCACTGGGGCTGTTTCCAGATCTTAGCTATTTGTTCTGCTATGAACATAGGGGTACATATATTCTTTCTGATTGGTATTTCAGGTTTCTTAGGATATATTCCTAGAAATGGGATCACTGGTCAAATGGCAGTTCCATTTTTAATTCTTTGGGGAAACTCCACATAGTTTTCCATCATGGCTGTACCAGTTTGCATTCCCACCAGCAGTGTACAAAGGTTCCCTTTTTCCCCACATCTTCGCTAGCACTTGTCATTTGTTGATGGTAGCCATTCTGATAGTTGTAAAGTGATACTTCATTGTAGTTTTAATTAGACTCTCTCAGATGATTAATAGCTCTGAGCATTTTTTCATGTCTCTTGGCCATCTGTATGTCCACTTTGGAAAAGTGTGTTTAGTTTTTTCCCCATTTTTAAATTTTATTGTTTTTCTTTTTTTAAGTTGTATGAGTTCCTTATAGATTTCATAAATTAACCCATATCAGATATATCATTGGCAAATATATTCTCCCATGCAGTGGGCTATCTTGATGGTTTCTTTTGCTGTTCAGAAATTTTTTATTTTGAAGTAGTCCCATCGTTTCTTTTTCCCTTAGTTTCCTTTGCTCTAGGAGATATATCCATGAATATATTGTTATGAGAGATGACTAAGATTTTTCTGTCGATGATTTCTTCTAGGATTTTTATGCTTTCCTGACTTAAACTAAGTCTTTTATCCATTTTGAGTTCATTCTTGTATAGGGTGTAAGTTGGTGGTTTAGTTTTCTTTTTTTGCATGTACCTGTCCAATTTTCCCAACACCATTTATTGAAGAAACTGTATTGACTCCATTGTATGCTCTTGCTTCCTTTGTCAAATGTTAATTGAGCATAATGGCTTGGGTTGATTTCTCGGTTCTCTGTTCTGTTCCATTGATCTGTATTCTTGTATTTGTGCCAGTACCAGTCTGTTTTGATTATGATGGCTTTGTAGTATAACTTGATATATTGGATTATGATTTCTCCAATTTTGCTCTTCTTTCTCAGGATTATTGCAGCTATTAAGGGTCTTTTTTGGTTCCATATAAACTTTTGAAGTATTTATTCTAGATCTTTGAGATATGCTATTGATATTTTAATAGGGATTGCACTAAATCTATAGATTGCTTTAGGTAGTATGACATTTTAATGATGTTAATTCTATCAAGCCATGAACATGGTATACTCTTCCACTTTTTTATATCTTTCTCTATCTCCTTTTTTAGTTTATATAATTTTCCAAGTACAGGTCATTTACCTCCTTGGTAAGTATATTCTTAAGAATCTTAATTTTTGTTGCAATGGCAAATGGGATTTTTTTTTCATTTCTCTTAGTAAGAGTTCATTATTGGTATATAAAAATGCCATAGATTTCTGGGTTTTAATTTTGTATGATACCACTTTACAGAATTCATATATTAAATCTAATAGATTTTTTTGTATAGTCTTTAGGATTTTCTGTGAACAATAACATGCCATATACAAACAATGGGAGTTTTACTTCCTCCTTTCTAATTTGAGTGCTTTTTATTTTTTCTTCTTGTCTGATTGCCATGGCTATGACTTCTAGAACTATGTAACAAAAGAGTGGTAAAAGCAGACATCCCTGTCTTGCTCCTGTTCTTAGGGGAAATGTTGTTAGTTTTTACCCAGTGAGTATGATGTTGACTGTGGGTCTGTCATACGTGGCCTTTATTATGTTTTGGTATGATCGTTCCATTTCCATTTTGCTGAGTTCTTTTATCAAAAAACAGTGTTGGATTTTATTGAATGCTTTTTCTGCATCAGTTGATATGATCTTGTGATTTTTGTCTTCCAACCCGTTTATGTGATGGATCAAACTTATTGATTTGCAAATACTATACCAGCCTTACATCCCTGGAATAAATCCTACTTGGTCATGGTGATTGATCTTTTTTATGTATTTCTGGATCCAATTGGCTAATATTTTATTGAGGATTTTAATATATATGTTCATCAAGGATATTGGCCTGTAATTCTCTTTCTTTTTAGTGTCTTTATCTGGTTTTGGAAATAGAGTAATGCTGGCCTCATAAAATGAAGTTAGAGGTGTTCCTTCTCTTGGATTTTTTGGAATAGTTTGAGAAGGATAGATGTTAGTTCTTCTTTGAATGTTTTGTAACACTCTCCTGTAAGGTTGTCTAGACCAGGACATTAGTTTGCTGGATTTTTTTTTTATTATTATTATTGCTGATTCAATTTCATCAACAGTTATAGATCTATTCAGGTTTTCTGAGTCTTCCTGATTCACTTTTGGAATATTGTATTTTTCTAGGTATATTTAATCCAGGTTGTCCAGTTTCTTGGAATATAGTCATTAATAACATTTTTTTATTAACTTTGTATTTCTATGGGGTGAGTTGTTACTTCACTTCTTTTGTTTTTTTATTTTATTTAGTTGGGTCTTCTCTCTTTGTTTCTTGATGAGTTTGGTTAGAAGTTCATCAATCTTGTTTATCTTTTCAAAGAACCAGCTCTTGGTTTTAGTTACTATGTCATTTATTTCCCCTCTTATCTTTATTATTTCCCTCCTTCTACTTACTTGAGGCTTTTCGTGTTATTTTTTTCTAATTGTTTAAGTTGTAGCATTAGACAACTTATTAAAAGCTTTTCTTGTTTTTTGAGGCAGGCCTATAATGCTATGAACTTCTTTCTCCTACTGGTTTCACTGTGGCCCCTAGATTTGGGGTTGTTGTGTGTTCATTTTCATTTCTTCCCATTATGTTTTTATTTCCTCTTCAATCTCTTTGGTATCTCATTCATTGTTTAATAACATGCTATTTAACTTCTATGGGTTTGAATGTTTTTGAGTGATTTTATTGTAGCTGATTTCTAATTTTATGCCATTGTGATCTGAGAAGATGTTTGATATCATTTCAATCTTCTTGAACTTGTAGAGACTTAGTTTGTGTCCTAATATGTGGTCTATCATTGCAAATGTCCCATGTGCTCTTGAGAAGAATGAATATTCTCTAGTTTTAGGGCAACATTTTCTGAAAATATCAATTAATTCCATCTGATCTAATGTCATTATGATTGCTGTATCCTTGTTGATTTTTTGTCTACCAGTCAGTTTTGTGTTAAAGTGCCCCATATATATATATACTTGCATGTTCCTACATTGCAGTGGTTCTCAACCTTCCTAATGCCACGTCCCTTTAATGCAGTTCCTCATGTTGTGGTGACCCCCAACCATAAAATTATTTTTGTTGCTTGTGTTTTAAAGGGATGTGGCATTAGGAAGGTTGAGAACCACTACTGCATTGGGTGTATACATGTTTACGAGTTATATCCTCTTGTTGTATAGATCCCTGTGGGAACCTCTTTCCACATCCTGCATGGTTCAGGGTTCCCGGTTCAGGGTTCGGGTTCTGAAGGAGGCCGCATGCAAATGAAATGAGAGACCAGAAAGCATTAATTTGGTGATATTGGGGGGCCAGGCGGGAGCCTTCCTCTAGTGGAAAGGACTGCCACTTGCTCTGGCCTTTTTCTCCCTTTTATTAAGGCTTTGGGACACACCCCTAGCCTTTAGGCAGGAAATAACAAAAACAGAAATTAACATGAAACAAACAGATAGAGGTTGTTTCAACCAATAATGTTTCAACTAAACAATGAATAATCAGCTCTGACTTTTCAGAGCAATTAAGGTTGATCAGCCTTCTGGCTTCCTGTTTACATCCATTTAGTGAGAACAATATTTGTTTTCTGACAGATCCCTTTAGTATTTTGAAGTGGCTTTCATTATATCTTGTTATGAGCTTCTCTTCAAGGTCTATTTTGTCAGATATGAATATTGTTACTCAAGCATTTAGTCTAACTTTAAAGATTTGAGATCCCTTGATTTAAGAACTTCACTAGCCCAACTTCAAAACCAGTGTAAATGTAATTAAAATACTATGTCAAGTCTAGGCTTCATAGCTCAGTTGTTGAGCATGGACTTATGAACCAGAAGGTCATGGTTTGATTCCTGGTAAGAGCACATGCTTGAGTTGCAGGCTTGATACCCTGTGTGGCTGTGCAGGAGTAGCTGATCAATTATTCTTTCTCATTATTGATATTTCTATCTCTCCCTCTCCCTTCCTCTCTGAAATCAATTAAAAATATATTTTAAAAATGACTATGTCAAGATGAAGGTGTGATGTAATAGCACGAAACATTTCATATATATATATATATATATATATATATATATATATATATATAGTCAAATTGGGCAGGGAGAGCCAAGTACAGAGCTTTTCTCACTTAAGGCATATTTTAGAATTTTATGTGCTGTATATGAAAATACATATTTCCCTTTTTTTACCACATTTTATTTGTAATGAAATTCATAACAATTTTCCAGTTCTAAAAGTATTACATGTCAATTTTTTAATTTAAACTATATACTGATAAACACTATCAAAATTATGGGTTCATTTCTTCCCAGTCTCCATGTACATGTTTATGAGTTAAAAGAACTGACATAATGCATTATTTACAAGTCTAGCTTGCTTTTTCTCTTTATCAAAAATATTTATATCTTTGAATATTTCTCCACAATATTATTTAATAGCTACATAACATTTTGTTTTATGGGTGATGATTCATTTTACCAATCTTTTACTTTTGAACATTAAGTTGCTTCAAAAATTTATACATAAAAATAACTTCATCTGAATATTTTGTGTTTTTTTGTTATTTTTTTCTTGAAAGTAAGATTCCTGTCTCCAATCTTTACTGTGTTTTAATAATTTAACATCAATTAAAAATTGCCCTTTTGAAATATTGTACCAGTATATTACCTTAGCACTGTATGAAAGGACAGAGCTCTAAACAATACTTATTAAATTTATGCCTAACATAACTTCTTATACTATATGATATTAGAATTAACATAAAATTATTGTATTTGTGGTATCCTTAGTGCCTGTGTGCTTGTATACTAGAAATGAGTTATATCTTTGCATTAAATTATTTTGGGAAACATTTCTTTATAAATCATAGGCTGATATATTATGATAGGAAAACATTCAGCCTCAAATCTTGATGGCTTACACAATAATAGGTATTTAATTCTGTTTATTCTCTTTTCAATATCCACTTCACTCCAAAATTAGGCTAAGAGAACCACCTGTATTTGGAATATTGCCCAGCTCTTGACTGAGAGAAGAGATACAATGGTATTATTCAATGATTGTCAAGGCTTCCACTTAGAAAATCTACATGACACTTTCCCAAACATTCATGCTCAAAAGCAATAAAATGTCTAAGCCCAATATCTAAGAGAAGGTAAATGTAGTTCTCCATAGAGAGTATCTAGAGAAAGGTATAGTACACATTTTGACAATACTGCAATCTAACACATGTAATTCATGGAATACATTAAAATTTACTTACTGTTTTTTACTACAATGACTTGACCATTTAATAAAGGGAATTTTGATCCAATGGCTTGCCACTCATTAAACAGCCCAAATGAATTAAGAGAGACTTGCTGCAGTTTTTTCTGGTATCTAAATTAAGAAGTTCTACAAAAATATATTGCCATTATATTTCATTGGGGAAAAAAAGAAGAGAATCAAGGGAATCAAATTATGTTATTTTATGGAATGCCTGCTTTGACTGAAGTAGTTTTGTTAAGTAATCAACCAAATTTAAGCCTGCATTGACAGTCACACACAAACAAACCTTATAGATATATGCATACATATATATCTTATATAATAAAGAGCTAATATGCTAATTAGACTGGACAGCAGAACGACCTTCTGGAATGGCCTTCTGAAGGTGGAGCCATGGGGCCATGGGGCCACAGGGCCCTGAAGCAGCCAGAGTGGCAAGGCAGCTGGGGCTGGAAGGCCTAAGTACCTTGCATGCATTTCGTGCATGAGGCTTCTAGTGTATTATATAATTATACATTATAGACACTTACATTTTCCAGCACTAATACATCTGACTTTCTAAGATAAATCTCATTTGAGCCAATGAGCCCTTTAATCCTCTTAAGTCTTAGTAATAAGTGAATTATAAGGAATAGGTGCATTCCTTATCATTTCTGATGGGAGAAACGTACAAGAGGAAAGTAAGAGATAACCCTACTTCTGATGTACAAAGGTAAGGCTGATTAAAGAAGAAGAAGAAGAAGAAGAAGAAGAAGAAGAAGAAGAAGAAGAAGAA
>JAAGEH010000304.1:4306644-4397337 GCA_011751065.1 Lasiurus cinereus | reverse complement strand
TAATACACATTACTCAGTTCATTTTTCCATCCTCAATGTGTCCCATTGACCAAAACACACACAAGTTCTGGAATTATTTAACTAATTACTTGCTGGGATCAATTACACCCAATATGTTATTTGAACATTGAACATCATTTCATCAAATATTAAGGGATTTATCAAGTTATTTGCAAAGATGCATGCTAATTTATATGGATTGAGGTGAAGGATTGATGGACAAAAAACTAATCTAGCTGTGTAGTTAAGAGGAGACTGGATGAAGTGAGGCAAAAGAGGTGGTAAATGGGAGATATCTGTATTAGTGTCAATAGGTGGTAAATGGGAGACATCTGTAATATTATTTCAGGCTTAGCATAGCATTCAAGAATAGAGATACAAGTACTATTCCCAGAAATGCTATCCTATTTTCATGTTTCAAATACACATTGATACCATCTTTGATAGTGCAAATATAAAGTAAAAATACATGATGCAAATGGAAATTGTAGGTTTTTTAATGCAAAATTGTATGAATTTTAAATTTATGATATCCACTAATATATGTCATAGGGCAATTCACTAGAGATTTTAGGCTCTGAGTTTCTTAGTAAAATGATGATTAAAATACCGACATTCAAAGATCATACAAAAGAATAAAGAAAATGAATATGTAAGATAGTTGTTCAGATCCCTATATATAATAAATTCATAAGTTATTAGTTTTTGTCCCATTTTTAAAAAAATATGATGAGCCAAAGTGTGTTTTCTTTTATTGAAACAACCTGATTCAGAGAAAAATGACCAAGTTCATTGTCATAGTGTAATTTTTGTTTTTTATTTGTATCTAATTACCTCTTACTTTTGAAAGCATTAAAAATATTAATTCAACTTTTGTGAAATGCAATTTCTTTGAATTTATCATATTTCCCTGGAAAAGTAGGTCCATGCAAGGATCATGAAATTTTGGATTTTAACTTCTAGCTATAATTAAGACATTTCAAAGTAACTTTAAAGTTTGAGGTAATTATAACAAAGTTTCCAAACTTATTCCATGTTTATCTGCCCCAAACAATTTTATTAAGGGAAATGCTCACAGATTTATTATATACAATTTCACTTCAAAAATTATTCAGAAAATACCTTATAGTTATCAGGCACTACTCTAAAATACATATCATCAGTTGATATTTCAGAATTACCTCAGAAAAAAATGGTAATAATCTTTCTGGAAAGAAAATATCAAACTGCTAATTTCAGAGTGCTGAAGTAAAACAAGCCTAACATTTATATAGTGATTATTTAAGGAAAATGAGGTGTCATAAGTGTATTAATTTTTGCCCACATTCAGTGCCACACCCTAAGGGAGAATTATTTGTATTTGTAACAATGACATCATACTTCATAAAATAACTTGCTTTTTGTGATGAAATAGGAATAGAAGTGACATGTATCTTGAGCAGAAGATTTTTTTAAATTTATCTTTATTGTTGAAAGTATTACAGATTTCCCCTTTTTTTTCCCCATTGACCTCCTCCACCCTGCATCCTCCCTTCCCAAGGTCTTACCAATCTATTGTCTGTGTCAATGGGCTATGCATATATGCATACAATAAGTTCCCCAGTTAATTAATTACTCCCCACCCATCCACCGCACCTTTCCTCTGAAATCCATTAGTCTGTTCCATGCTTCTATGTCTTTGGATCTATTTTGTTCATTAGATTCCACATATGAGTGAGATCATGTGATTCTTATCTTTATCTGACTGGCTTCTTTCACTTAGCATAATATTCTTCTGGTCTACCCATGCTGTTGCAAATGATAAGAATTCTTTCCTTTTTGAGCAGAAGGTTTAAAATCCAGCTCCTGTTTCATAGCAATTTAGGTTTCCTCTGCAATAACAACCAACAAAGTTACAGAAAGAGGCTCTTCACTTAGGCTAAGTCTTGAAGTAAATGTTATATGGAACAGAGCCTAATCCAACCAATGACAGATATATGGCAGGAACTAAGTATTTGTTGTTGTAGTCTTTAATATTTTACTGTTCAATTTGGAACAATCTATTCTATTCTGATACAGGGAATATGATACCAATTAGCATTAATATACACTTAGTATAAAATATGAAACAGTTTTAAAGAATTGATATTTTGATACCATTAAATATTTATCAGAGATTTCTATTAAAGTAAATCAAGCTGTAATAGAGAACCTGGAGGGTATCTGTTTAAATAAATAAATAATACTATATATTTCACTTGTGAATTTTTAATATGTACTTCTAAAGTACTTGAGGCTAATGGAAATTATTATTCCAAGTAGTATAAACACAACCCTTAGAATCATTCACAACTTAATTAATGAACCACTTACTGAGGGATATTTCAATGATTGGTTTATCAACATTTGGTATGAATTACCAAAACATTGAATATACCAGAACTAGAAATATTACATATAATTTACATTTTTATTGATTTCGCCCTCTAACATTTAGACCTTTATAAACAACAAGTTCTAGTTCTTAACTTAGTTATCAGTCATATAATATTGTGAAATTTATTTTATTATCTGCATTAATGTCCTTAAAAAAGTTCCTCCAATAAAATTTGTGAATATCTGTAAGCTTTTGGCATTGTACTAAATTCTGGATGATAAATATTAAATAAATGAAGCTTTTGTGGTTGACCTCAGAGGGTTTAACTTATAGTAGAAGTGACTGACAAAAAACAAGTGAAGCATCCATCTTATATAAAAACTTCTATTTGAAATTTTAACCTTGCTATTTGGCTTCTGTAAATGTTTGCTTGCTTAAATAATAAGGAAAGAGAGACTATTCTCACTTCAGGGAGGCCATTAAACCTTCCCTGGACAAAATTATCAGTGCTGGCACCAGGCCAAGTCTTTGGTTGAGGTCTCAAGGCCTCAGCACATAAGGGTCCTTTAAGAACTTGTAAAGGGGTGGGAAACATCCATCATTTGGGAGACAAAGAAAGTAAAAACATATAAATAGGGAAACTTTCTACATTTTGGGGCCCAGAATTTAAGAAACATTTTCCTCTGAACCTGCATGTAATGAATGTAACTCCAAACTCTCCGAGCATTGTTTGATTATTCTGATTCTGTGTAACACACAAGTAAATGAGTGAATATCCTACCTAATACAAGAATAATATGCAAATTGACTGTACCTCCCCTACACTCACAAGCCACGCCCACCAGCCAATCAGGGCGAGTATAAAAATTAACCCAACCAAGATGGTTATGGCCACAGAGAGAGCAGGAGGGAGGATTGGGTTGCCCCTGGTGATGAAGGAAGCCAAGCTTTTCAAACCCAGGCCCACCCAAGCCTCCATTTAAGGCAACAAAGTTTCAATGGTTGTGAGACCAGAAGGCTTGGCTCTGCTCTAGGCTACAAAGTTTCAATTGTAGAAAATAAATAAATCCCAGATACCAGGGCCTCCACTTGGGTTGCCAGGGGGCATGGCCAGCCTATAAACCACCACAGGCCCCTCAACCAGGCCACCCCATGCCCCAAGGGAACAGCCACCCTGATCCAAGACACCCTTCAGGGAAAACCAGCTGCCCCCCACTTGTGCACCAGGCCTCTATCTTATCTAATAAAAGAGTAATATGCAGATTGACCATCACTCCAACACACAAAATGATTGCCCCAATGTGGTCAAAAGATCCTGCTCCCTTGTGACCACAAGATGGCTACCACAAGATGGCCAGCAGGGGAGGACAGTTTTCAGGGACCAGGCCTGCAAGAGAGGGCAGTAGTGGGTGATCAGACCAGCTGGAGAGGGCAGTTGGGAGTGACCAAGCCTGCAAGGGAGGACAGTTGGGAGTGATCAAGCCTGCAGGGGAGGGCAGTTAGGAGTGACCAGACTGGCAGGAGAGGGAAGTTGAGGGTGACTGGGCCTGCAGGGCAGGGCAGTTGGGGGTGACCAGTCCCATAGGATAGGGAAGTTAGGGTCAAGGAGCAGGGAGCAGTTAGGTATCAATCTGGCTGGCAGGGGGATGATTAGAGGGTGATCAGGCTGGCAGACAGAAGTGGTTAGGGGCAATCAGGAAGGTAGGCAGGTGAGCTGTTGGGAGCCAGCAGTCCTGGATTGTGAGAAGAATGGCCCAGGTTGGAGAGAGAGCAGGCTGGGCTGAAGGACACCTCCCACACCATCCACAAATGTCATGCCTTATATAAGGTGTAATGATAGGAATTTATAAATAAATCAACTTTAGGTCAAGATCTAAAGGCTGAGGGGAATAAAAGGAAAAGTGTAATGAAGACAAGAACATTTAAGAAGGCCCATAGAAGAAAAAGAACTTGGAACATTCTAGAAAAATATGAAACAGATAGCCATTGCATAGAAAATATCTGAAAGATAGTTAAAATCTTCATAAGCTGTTACAAGGAATCTGATTTTAGTGTAAGTGCAATGGCATGATGTTAAAAGGTGCTAAACTCCTAAACAAAGAAGAAATTAAAAGGGAAATTTAAAAATTTTTATTGAGACAAATAAAAATATAAACACTACATACCAGAATTTATGGAATATAGCAAAAGCAGTTTTAAGAAGAAAGTTCACAGACATACATGCCTACATTAAGAAGCTAGAAACATCCCAAATAAACAACTTAACTCTGTGCATTAAGAAACTACAAAAGGAAAAACAAACTGAGCTCCAAGTTAGCAGAAGATAGAAAACAATAAAGTTAGGGCAAAATAAATAAAACAAAGTACAGAAAAACAATAGAAGATATTAGCCAAGTGAAGAGTTTGTTTTTTGAAATGAAACAAAATAGATAAACCCTTAACTAGATTAACTTAGGAAAAAAGAGAAAGGGACCAAATCTATAAAATTATAAGTGAAAAAGGAGACTATAACTGGTAATACAAAATTTCAAAAGATTATTAGGAGTTCCTATGAACAACTATACAACTACAAACTGGACAACCAAGAAGAAATAAAAAAAAAAATTACAAGATTACAATTCTCCCAATGTGTAGAAGCCCAAAACCAGATGGTTTTGTTGGTAAATTGTACCAAACATGCAAAGAAAAATCAATGTAAATACTTTTCAAATTCCTCCCAAAAAAATCAAAGAGGAAGAAATACTCTAATTTTACAAGGCCAGAATTATCCTGATAATAAAAATAACAACATCTCTAGGAAAGAAACGTATAGCCCAATGTTCCTTGTAAATATAAAAATATTCTCAATAAAATTCTTGCAAATGAAATTTAGGAGCACGTTAAAAGTATCATTCACAACGATCAAATTGAATGAACCCTTGGGATGCAAGAATGGTTCAACATATGCAAATCAATCAATGTAATATATCACATTAACAGACTGAAATTAATGAATCATATGGTCATATAAATAAATGCAGAAAAAGGCATTTGAAAAAATTCAACATCCATTCATAAAAATGCAACAAATTAGACATAAAATGAACCTATATCAACATAATAAAAATCATACACAAGCCCACAGCTAACAACATATTCAGTGGTAAAAGAATAAAATTTTTTCTTCTAAGATCAAGAACATCCCTAAAATGTATGTGGAATCACAAAAGATCCCCAAAAGCCAAACAAATCCTGACAAAGAAAAACAAAGAAGAAGGCACCACACTATCTGATTTTAAGCTATATTATAAAGCTAAGTCATCAAAAAGTATAGTACTTGCATAATAACAGACAGATAGACCAATGGAACAGGATTGAAAGCTCAGAAATAAACTCGAGAATATATAGTCAATTAATATTTGACAAGGGAGCCAAGAATATTCAACATAGAAAAGAGAGTCTCTTTAATAAATGGTGCTGGGATAAGTGGATTTTCACATGTAAAATAATTAAACTGAATCCATATCTTACAACATTCGCAAAAATTAACTCAAAATGGATTAAAGACTTCAATGTAAGACTATAGGAATAAACCTCCTTGACATGGGTCTTTATAATAAATTTTTTTGGATATGACATGTAAAGTATAATCAACAATATAAAAAAAAATAAGTAGGATTTCATCAAATTCAAAACCTTCTGCACAGCAAAAGAAACCATTAATAAAGTGAAAGAACAACCTATAGAATGGGAAAAAAGTTCAGTTCTCTCTCTACTATTCTAAGAAACATTGAAGATTCACTATGCAGTAAAAACATGTATATGGGATACAATAGTGCAATATAAGTTGTCATTACTTAGCATGTCATTAAACAAGGAGACTATACAAAAAATGCATGCATAGTCTTTATGATGATAATGGTCCCAATAGTAATACTCTGGCATGAAAGATAATTCTTGGAGAAAGCAAGATGGCAGCATAAGGTGTACACCTGTATGTGCTGCCTTTCACAACCACACCAAAACTACAAATAAAAGACAAAATAACTACCATCCAGAACCTTAAGAAAGCTGCCTGAGTAGAAGTTCTACAACTAGAAGGAAAGAAATAATCTCATTAAGACTGTGTAAGAGGTACAAAGACTTGAAAAAGCAAAAGTACTTTGGCGCACAGGAATCGGGCTGGCGACTGTGTGCACTGTTTTTACCAATTGGGAAGAAGAAACAAGCTCCCGACTCCTCTGAACTTCAGTTTCCAGCGAGACTCTGGAGATCCAGACTCATACCCAGACAAACTGGAGTCTCTGCCACTGGGTTGGAAAGTGAGGATGGCTTTCTCGAAGAGGTACGCCAGGAATCATTGTTTACTGAACTGGGGTGCAGGACGCTGGACATAGAAATGCAGAGATGCAGACATATCTGTTTGGCAGCCATCACTGTTTACCACACCCTGGTAATTCCCTGAGATCCTGCCCCACCCAATTTACAAACCCACCCAGCTGTGCACAGTGGCTTTTGCATATGAATGGCCTGCCCTTTCACAGCTTAACTTAACAAATTGCAACTGGGTTAGACAGCTCCAAAACTCCCAAATCCCAAGAGGAGAAATCTGCATAGCTCCATGTAGCTCCTGTTGGGTGGCCTCAGACAGTAGCTGACTTGCACCTCCTTGGAGATCCAGGAACCAGTGTACCTAGAGGAAGTAAGTGTGAGATGACACCAGATTTCAACTCCTCACATACATAAGTGAACATTCAAGAAGCAGACTCAGTGAGCACCAAAGCCCCACTGAAGCAAGTCCTGCCCATTAAGGGTGTCTCCAGCACAGCAGTTCTTCCATTATAGACACAGCAGGTCCTCACAGCCAATTGGCCTGGAGGTCAATTCCTCCCAGTGTACCAACAGCAATCAAGGCTTACCTACAATAAGACTGTGCACACAGCCCACAAGGGGTACACCAAGAGTGTCCACCTCAGGTGATTGGGGAGGCTGAGCCCTGGGCCCTTAAGGTCACTTACCACACGAAACTACTCCATCAACAGAGGGAAGCAACCAAAATGTGGAGACAAATAAACATGTCATGAAGAAAGAAATGGAGGAAAGCAAACTACTGGATATAGCGTTCAAAACCACAGTTATAAGATTACTCAAAAATCTTCTACAAACCACTGACACTCTCAGTGAGATCTCGGAGGAACTTAGTGAGACCTTCAAGGATCTTAATGAGAATGCCAAAAAATGGAAAAGGACCAGTCAAAAATAAAGCATACACTGTCTGAAATAAAGAATAGTATACAGAAATCCAAAAGTGGAATCAAGTCAAAGATTTGAAATATGAGGAAGCAAAAAACACCCAACCAGAAAAACAAAAAGAAAAAAGAATACAAAAATATGAAGGGAATATAAGGAGCCTCTGGGACAACTTCAAGGATACCAACATTCAAATTATGGGGGTGCCAGAAGAAGAAGGAGAGAAAAATATTAAAAACATTTTAGAAGAAATAATGACAGAAAACTTTCCCTACTTGATGAAAGAAATAGACTGGCATGTCCAGGAAGTGCACAGAACCCCAAAACAAAGGAATCCAAAGAGGACCACACCAAGAAATATCATCATTAAAATCCCAAGGGCAAAATACAAAGAGAATATTAAAAGCATCAAGAGAAAAACAGTTAGTTACCTACAAGGGAGCACCCATACAACTGTCAGCTGATTTCTCAACAGAAACTATGTAGGCCAGATGGGAGTGGCAAGAATATTCAAAGTGATGAACAGCAAGAATCTACAACCAAGATTACTCTACCCAGCAAAGCTATCATTTAGAATTGAAAGTCAGATAAAGCATTTCAGACAAGAAAAAGCTAAAGGACTTCATCTCTGCTAAAAAAGGATTATACGAAATGCTGAAGGATATTCTTTAAGAAGAAGAAAAAAAAGGTAAAGATAAAAATTATGAACAAAAAATACATATCTATTAAGAAGTGAATCTAAAAATTAAATGAATAAAAAATCTGATGAACAGAATAAACTGGTGAATATAATAGAATCAGGGGCATAGAAAGGGAATGGACTGACAATTCTGAGTGGGGGAAGCGATTGGACAAACATCTTACACCTAGGGATGAGGACTGTGGCGAGGGGGTAAGGCCCTGAGGTGGGGGTGGGGAATCAGGTGGAGGGAAGCTATGGGGGGAAAAAAGAGGAACATCTGTAATAATTTGAACAATAAAGATTTATTTAAAAAATACATAAAATAAAATAAAAATGAAAGATAATTCTTCATCCTCTATCCAGAGTGCCTTTCATTAGGGGCTTTATCACAAGGAACAACAATAGCCTATAATTATTGGAATCAAGAGTCTAGATGATGAGTCTTGGGTTTTTCTGAATATGCCAGGCAGAAAGTCCTGATAGATTTCCAAGGTAGATGATGTACTATTCTTACTTATTCAGGACTGATCCTCTCTGTTGACAGTGCAATGACTATCATGGCATCAAAGTTTTGCCAGTGTAAGTTCTTTAAAAGTAGTACCTGAATTTGTCTTGCTCCTTTTCTAAAAGGAGGCTCAAAAATATCTTAAATAAATATTTCTTCAATAGATGAATCAAGGAATGAATGAATCCTTTTGTTCTTACACACAAGAGCTATTGATGTGAGTGCAGTTTTTAGATCAGAGGTGGGGAACATCTGCCTGAGGGTTGTATTAGACCCGTGAAATCATTTGATCTGGTCCTGCTAAGTTGTTAGGGGTGAGTTAGTTAGGCTAATTTTTAAGTTGATAAGTTTGTATGACCCACAAATGATGTTATAAAAATCCAAATGGCCCTTGGCAGAAAATAAAGTTCCCCACCCCTGCATTAAATAGAAGGATGTAGTGTGCACAGGTAGAATGGTGAAGCACAAAGTGAGCAGCTTTGAAACCTCAAAGGATCTGAAGACAATTTTTTTTCTGCTTCCAATTCAGATGGGAAATTTCTAATCTTTTTAACTGCCTCACATACTGAAGCTAAGTTCTTAACTTTTATGCATTCTTTGTATACCAGAGAATACACTAGAAATCATTAGGTTCAGAATTTATCTCTCAGAGATAATGATCAACTTAGAAAGTTTCTGTATCATTGCATTCATGAGTGGGTGTGAGAAATACTGGAGATGGAAGCTACAATTGATGGAAATGTTGATGTCCTGCTTGCAAGGGTATAGCAAGTGATTAATATAACACTGTACTAAGGTGCATTAAAAATACAAGTTTGTTCTTGCTAGAGATATTGACTTCATACATGACTTATCCTTTTCAGTTGGAAATTGGTCAATTGGGAGTGACACAGAACCTGGACATCTACACCAAGAACACATTATTGGTGATATAGTACACCCCTACCTACACACTTAACTTGGATAATTTCATGGGTCTTATCAAAAGCAAGAACAGATCCTGAGTTTGGGGTCTCAAGATAATACAGTTTTGGATTCTTCTTTAGGGAAAGTAAACAAATCATGAATATTTGGGTTGGAAAAGCAATCATACAAAGTCAAAAATATCTCACCATTTTATAAACCTAAGTTTTACAAACAAACATGAATATATTTATACACATTTCAGGGCCACACAAAGAGTCCTTCCCAAGAAAGCATGAAGTGGATGCTTTATTTGCTCATGGAAAATCCATCTCTCCAGTAAAGGATATCCATCAGTGCCCAACCAACCTCTCATATTCTTGGGATCAAATAAGTTGGACTTAATAGAGCAAAACTTGAGTTTTACAAATCTAATATTACTGAGGTTGAGAAGAATTTTCATGTGGACATGATGTAAGAGGAGATAAATTAGAAGACTTGCCCAGCGTTTTATGTAACCATGTGCTTAAACAAGGAGCATGACATTTGAGCAGTTTTGTAAAGCTACCTTCACACACTAATATGAGATTCCTTCTTTCAAACACTGAGTTTTTGCAGAAGTTATTGACTTGTCTATTTTATTGTCAAAAACCCCTATTGCTCGAGAATTCAGTCATGAAATCATTTGCATTTGAAAGTTAGTAAGGATGTAATTGCTATTACTTTTAAAGTCAAATTATTAAATTTTGCTCTTCATACTTTATGCCTTCCCTCTTTTCTTCTCTATACCTTAGAAGTCTCAAAAGGATAAATGTATATTTTACATTGATTTTGAGCAAATGGCTTTTGCCCTAGGTAGTATTAGATGGCTAGGTCATTGCAGCAATTGTATAGTAGTATTCCCCAAGTGAATTTTTCATCTACTTATAATATAAAATCAATAATATCTAAACAAGGAGTAAGATGGCATTTTAATGCTTTCCAGAGAGCATTTAGATATCTGAGCTGTCTCAGAAATGGTTTCAAGATCCATTTTAAAAATAGGGGCAAAAATGGTTTCTATGCCTTATTTGTACCCTGAAAATATACTTTTCTAGATAGTTAAAAACAATTGTAGGGTTCAAAGTTTATGCTAATAAACCTCTAGTAAACTCTCTGTATTGTCTGTTAAAAATGGAAGACATGCCATTACTTTTACAAGATAATATTATTTACACAGAGAATGTATAATTAAAAATGCAAAATTTTCCACCACTAATTTTGAAATCTATATTACTAATATAGAGTAAACTAATATCGTATTTAATTACTATATATTTTACATAACATTTAAATTTTAAAATGACAGTTTATTCAAATTTCAATAACAGATTTTGTAACATCCTATTACCGGTACAAAATCAGATAATATATGAGGTAAAAATATTAATTTATTTTGCATGACAAAAACCTTTGAAAATCATTTCCTTTGCTATCTACAATCCTATGTAAAGATAAATATTTTTCAAAAGAAACTTCTTAAAACAACTTCTTTATTTAATTTCATCAGAACTACAGATTGGGAGACACCATTAATTAATGTAGACACCAGTCTCACTGGTTGTAAATTTCCAGCATCATACACAGAAACTTAGAATGATTAATAGGATGTAAACTCAAAATAAGGTCAGCATGTATTTCAAGCTGGTGACCTTTCATTGAGTAGTATTAAACCAGGAAGTACTACAAAAAACTATAAAACTCCTCCCAGAAGCCCTTTATTTCAATCTGTGCAAAAAATAAAAAAATAAAAAAATAATGTTTCAACTCATGCAATATTTACAGATTCTGTGTAAGCAGGACAGCTTGTTAAACTAACTTACCTCTGCCAAGTACATTATTACATCACAAGCCTGTGAATGGATATAAATTGCCTGGTATTTCCCTAAGGAAATACTAAATAAACTAAATACCTGGAGTATCCCACAGGAATCACTTTTCTTTTTACATACAGATACTATTTGAAGGTTAGTATAATATTTTACTATTGCCATCTCATTTTATTTATGCAGCATGATGAGTTACCTAAATCCTTAATAATTTCAATTCCTAAAGGTACTCAAACTCACCATATATTTGATTCTCTGACAGTATATAGGTCATTATATTCTTAAATGATTTTGTACATTTGATTTACATATATATCCTATAAAATAAAGAGGTAATATGTAAATTGACGATCACTCCAACAAATAAGATGGCCGCCCCATGTGGACACAGGATGGCTGCCACAAGATGGCCAGCAGAGGAGGGAGGTTGGGAGGGACCAGGCCTGAAAGGGAGGGCAGTTGTGGGCAACCAGGCCTGCAGGGGAGGGCAGTTAGGGGTGACCAGGCCCACAGAGGAAGGAAGTTGGGGAAAACTAGGCCTGCAGGAGAGGCCTGTTGGGAGTGACCAGGTCAGCAGGGGAGGACAATTAGGGGCAATTGGGCTGGCAGAGAAGCAGTTATGCATTGATCAGGCTGGCAGGGAGTGATTAGGGGTTGATCAGGTTGGCAGGCAGGCAGGTGAGCAATTGGAAGTTAGTAGTCCTGGATTATGAGAGGGATCTCAGATTGGTGAGGGTGCAGGCTGGGCTGAGGGACACACCCCCCCCCTCCAGGTGCATGAATCTGTGTGCCAGTAGCTCTCTGTGGGCCTGGCACTCTGTGCGGGATGCTTAGAGGCTCTCCATGGCCCAAAGGCCCATCCTCTCCCCAGGCTGGCCAGAGGCCCATCCATGGCTGGGAAATGCAAACGACTTCCCTCCCTCTTCTGAGGAACTCTGATAAAGGGCTTCCTTCTTTCTTGGCCAGCTTTCACCTTTGTGCCCCTGCTACTAGCCCCTCCTGTCACACTATCCACCCAATCCATCCTGTGGCTGCCCAGACTTGACCTTTCCCAGGAGTCAGAGGCCACTCAACTCTGCTCAGCTCACTGGTTCCTTCTTTTCTGATGCAAGCATTTCACGCCCTGACCTGGCCAGAGGCCCATCCGCAGCTGGGGGAAGAATGCTTGCCTCATCGCCATGGAGCCGAAGTAAGCATTCCACCAGGCTGCTCACTCTGCCTACTCTCAGCAGTTGCCCCCTCAGGACTGGGGGATGCCGGCAGGGCTGAAAGGATTGGCGCCACCATCTTTGGCTATGGGTGCTGCCATCTTTGTGACGAAGTGACAGTTAATTTGCATACTACCCTTTTATTAGATAAGGTGTGTGTGTGTGTGTGTGTTATTTTTAGAGATCAATGATTAAGCTCTAGACAACACTATAGATTAGAAAATTTTGAGAATGATAATATTAAAATATGTCTCTTTTAAACTTTTAGCATTTCCAAAGTGCCTCATTATAATCTCTGTAAAAAAATTTAGGGAGTGAGAATGTGTCAGCACTAAATTGGGTAAGCTGACTTAATATTTTCATTATAAATTACGATGTTGTGTGGGAACCTCTTTCACGTCCCGTGTGGTTCAGGGTTCCCGTTCAGGGTATGGGTTCTGGAGGAGGCCACACACAAATGAAAAGAGACTAGAATAGTATTAATTAGGGAATATTAGGGGGCCAGGCAGGAGCCTTCCTCTAGTGCAGTGGTTCTAAACCTGTGTGTCACGACCCTTTGGGGGTCGAACGACCCTTTCACAGGGGTCACCTAAGACTATCAGAAAACACAAATTTCCCATGGTCTTAGGAACCAACAGACCACTCCTCAGTGTAGCAAAGTGTAGCAATGTAATTTACTGTTGTCATATGAAGACTGTTGCCCATGCTACACCATGATTCAAGACAAAATTTCATTTATTTGTAATTAGAAATAAATATTTCACAATATATAATTACATATTGTTTTTGTGATTAAGTACTATGCTTTAATTATGTTCAATTTGTAACAATGAAAATACATCTTGCATATCAAATATTAACATTAC
The DNA here is from genome assembly GCA_011751065.1 of Lasiurus cinereus. Classification (NCBI taxonomy): domain Eukaryota; kingdom Metazoa; phylum Chordata; class Mammalia; order Chiroptera; family Vespertilionidae; genus Lasiurus; species Lasiurus cinereus. The sequence goes on along the minus strand of JAAGEH010000304.1, from coordinate 4,383,720 downwards.
AGTTCATAACAGTAGCAAAATTACAGTTATGAAGTAGCAACGGAAATAATTTTATGGTTGGGGATCACCACAATATGAGGAACTGTATTAAAGGGTCGAGGCATTAGGAAGGTTGAGAACCACTGCTCTAGTGAGAAGACTCCCTTTGCTCTGGCCTTGCTATTCCTTTTATTGATACTTTGCGACACACCCATAGCCTTTAGGCATGAAATTTGAATAGCAAAAATACGAAAGACAAACAGAGGTGGAGGCTGCTTCAAGCTTCAGCTAACAATGTTTCAACTAAACAATGAGTAGTAAGAGCAATTAAGATTGTTGACTAGCCTTCTGGGCTTCCTGTCCACAACTTTCTATTAATGAAACAATGTTTGGTTTCAGCCAAGTTAGTTAGCATTTATTTACTTTCTTTGTTTTCTATTTTTATTTTTTAATTGATTTATTGGGGTGTTACTATAACTCCCATTTTTTGTAACTACGAAACTCCAATTAAGTGATTTGGCTAAGGTTATACAATGAAGAGGGTTTTTAGACCCTAATTTTCATGCCCATTCAAAAACATTCTTAAATTTTTGTAACTGGAAGTTTCCATAACTATTTTTTAGTTGCCTTAGGAAAAGATTACCAAGATATTCTATAACTCATCTATCCATCATTATGTATTTATTTATCAAGTTTTGATCATACCATAATAACTGTGGCAATAAATCAATATCTTTATATCTTGTATTCTTTCTTAACTCTTCCCTCTAATCTGTTATTTACTCTTTCTATGTAGCTGCTTCTTGTTCTTTGCAGGGTATCCTTGGATAGTTAGAACTACATCTGCAACATTGTGCTTAATATAGATGTCATAATATTTTAGGGACTTAAAAAAATAGAGTATGATAATAAAGTTACCAAATTGGAATTTACCTAATAAGCATATAATAAGATACTCTAGGAAGGATAAGGTTAAGAATAAAAAAAAGTTAATTTAAAACACAGTAATTAAAATTTATCATGTTAGAATGAAGTTTGGTGTGGCTCAAAGTCTTAGAAGTATTTAGAGAATACTGTAAAAAAGGAAAAATTTGACTCAGTAAAAAGATTCAAAACTGTAACTGTGTAGCTTTTATATATATATATATATATATATATATATATATATTTCATTTTTCACAGAGAGGAAGGGAAAGGGATAGAAAGCCAGAAACATCGATGAGAGAGAGACATGGATCAGCCACCTCCTGCACACCCCCGCTGGGGATGCGCCCGCAACCAATGCACATGCCCTTGCCTGAATGGAACCTGGGACCCTTCAGTCCCCAGGCCAACATTCTATCCACTGAGCCAAACTGGTTTCAGCTGTGTAGCCATTTTTAAAAATTCATAAGTAAAATTTGAATCTTTAAATTATTTCAAATAATATTATAATTATATATTACTTAGAAGTGAATCAAGAACCCAAAATCTTAAATAAGATTGGCAGAATTCTGCTTGGCTACTTACAGATAGTTCCTTGCTTATGAAATGTCTTCCATGCACACCAACATTTCTATCCTGCCAAATGATCTTTTACTGTAAGTAGTAAAAAATGTAAAAAAAAAAATCTGGTTTTTAAGCAATATATTATTCATGTTCTATGTGCTTTTAATTATTGAGTAGCACTATTAATCTTCCAAAGTGATATCAACACACTTATTAACAAATGCGTAGTTGGATAACCAGTTACTTTCCCCGTTAGGGTTATATTATATGCCAACAATTACTATGCTGGAATCAAACTTCGAAAACAAGAAACATCAACATATGGAGTACATATTAAAATATGTTATAGTAAAAGAAAAATAAAGAAAATAGAAAATCAAACCTAGAATAATAATGCATAATGCATGAAATTAAAGCCAGACTGTAATGCATTCTTACGTTCATTAAATTTGACCCTGCTAATGAGCAGTCCTGGCCAGAAGAGCTTTAAAGTAATTAGCACAGAACTACTGAGAGAGAAGAAGTAGATCAGATGAGTCAGATAAAATGTGTACCAGTTTTTTCATATATTAGATGAAGATACTCCTAAAATCTGTGTGTTTCAGATTCCAATTCAGGATGGCAACATAAGAAGATCCTGAACTCACCTCCTCACAGGGACGTACTGATTTTATAGCTACATATCGAACAATTTTTTCTTTAAACATAAAAAAAGATTGTAACTTTTAATTTTATTTATTTTTTGTTTTTGTTTTTTAATCCTCACCTAAGGATATTTTTCCATTGATTTTAAAGCAAATGGAGGTAGGGGGAGAGGAGAGAAACATTGATGTGAGAGAGACACATTGATTGGTTGCCTCCCACATTAGTCCTGACCGAAGCCAGGGATCAAGCCTGCAACTGAGGTTTGTGCTTTTGACCGAAATCAAACTTGGAACCCTTCAGTCCACAGGCTTATCCTCTATCCACTGAGCCAAATCAGCTAGAACTAGAACAATTTTTCTTAAGAAACCCTAAAGGCTGGTAGAGTGATTACTATACACTAGGCAAATGATAAGAAAGGCATAGAGCCAAGACCGGTTTGGCTCAGTGGATAGAGCGTCAGCCTGTGGACTGAAGGGTCCCGGGTTCGATTCCAGTTGGGGGCATGTACCTTGCTTGCGGGCACAACTCCAGTAGGGGGTGTACAGGAGGCAGCTGATTGATGTCTCTCTCTCATCGATGTTTCTGACTTTCTATCCCTCTCCCTTCCTCTCTGTAAAAAATCAATAAAATATATTTTTGGGAAAAAAAAAAAAAGAAAGGCATAGAGAGAAACTACAAAAACAGCCAGTAAGCAATTTAAAAAATGGCAATAATTACATACCCACTAATATTTACTTTAAATGTGTATGGGCAAAAATTCTCAAAGCAAAGTCCATAGAGTGACTAAATGAATAAAAATGGAAAGCCACTTACATGCTGCCCACAAGACTAACTTTACCATTATATGCAAAAACACAACCAGATAGAAAGTGAATAAATCTTATTATCATTACAGTAGATGCAGAAGAAAAGGATTTGACAAAATTCAACAAATTTATGTAATAAAAATTCTTTAAAAAAGTGACCATAAAGAAAAGTACCACAACCTGAAAAGACAATATGTGAAAAGGTTATAGCTAACATCATACTCAAAGGTAAAAAGCTGAAAGCCTCTCCTTTTAGATCAGAAACAAGAGAAGAACAGCCCACTCTCACCACTTTTATTCAACACTAGAGGCCCAGTGCATAAATTTGTGCACAGGTGGAATCCTTCTGGATGGCCTGCAGCTCCTACCTGCTGCTAGTGCTCATCCCAGCCCCACTGTGCCTGAAATGGGCTCATGTCCAATCAGTCCTGATTAGGAGAGGCTCTTACTCCCACAGCAGTGCTCACCAGCTGTGAGGACTATGTCTGTTGCCCTCCCAAGGGAGTGGCTTGTGGGATTGGGCTGAAACCGGCTCTTTAACATCCTCTGAGGGGTCCCAGATTGTGAGAAGGCATAGGCCAGGCTGAGGGACCCTACCTGTGCACAATCAGGCTGGGAAGGGGCCACAGTAGGGTTCCAAGGTATGTCCAGCCTATCTTGCTCAGTCCTGACCAGCAGCAAGCTTACCTACCAGTTAGAGCATCTGCTCCCTAGTGGTCAGTTCAGGTCATAGTGACTGGTTGAGGAGTTGACTGTCTTACCCCTGGTGATCAGTGCATGTCATAGCAAGCGGTTCAGCAGCCTTAACATATTAGTATATTATGCTTTGATTGGTTGTTTGGATTTTTTTGCCATTTGGTCTATTTGCATATTACCCTTTTATGATATAGGACTAGAGGCACGGTGCATGAAATTCATAAACAGAGGGGGTGTTCCTCAGCCCAACCTGCACCCTCTGCAATCTGGGACTCCTCAGGGGATGTCTGACTGCTGGTTTAGGCCCAATCCAGTAGTGAGACATCCCTCTCACAATCTGGGACTTCTGGCTCCTAAGCACTCGCCTGCCTGCCTGCCTGCCTGACTGCCCCTAAATGCTTCTGCCTGTAAGCCTGATCACACCCTAACTGCTCCCCTGTTGGCCTGATTGATGCCTAACTGCTCTCCTGCCAGCTCGATCACTCTCAACTGCCCTCCCTGCAGGCCTGGTTGTCCCCAACTGCCAATCCTGTTGGCCTGATCATGCACAACTGCCCTCTCCTGCTGGCCATATTGTGCCAGTTTAGGCCTAAACCAGCAGTCAGACATCCTTCTCACAATCCAGGACAATTGGCTCCTAATCACTCACCTGCCTGCCTGCCTGATTGCACCTAACCCCTTTGCCTGCCTGCCTGATTGCCCTACCTTGCCCCCCTGCCAGCCTGATTGCCCCCACCTGCCTCTGCCTGCCTGCCTGATTTCCCCTACTTGCCTCTGCCTGTGTGCCTGATTGCCCCTAACTGCCCTATTCTGCCAGCCTGATCATCCCTAATTGCCTCTGCCTCTGCCTCAGCCCCCACCAGCATGGCTTTGTCCAGAAGGATGTCAGATGTCTGGAAGATGGCCAGTCGACCCGATCTAATTAGCATATTACCCTTTTATTAATAAATAGATAGATTATATAGGATTGCTTAAATTGGGGAAAAGCCTTTTTCAGCAGGAGGAGGTGCTCTTGGCAGACAAAAACACATAATCCCTATATCTGGACTGATAGCCAGCCATATGCTCTATACTGCAAAACCAGTCATTAAAAAATTGAATCACTTTCTTATACCTTATACCAAACAGCTGTTACCCTTAAAACCCCTCCTCAGCCCCACCTTAGGTTCTGCCTTCTCAGTTCACCCAGATTATGTTCTGATTGGTTGGTTTTTATGCCAGTCAGCATCTCCGGGCCTGATCATAGGATCAGGGCTGATCAGCAGCTGCCCCAGGCTACTGGCAAGCAGGCTGAACTGCTGATCTCTGGGAGAGAGAAGGAGGCTTCGCTGCTGGTGAGGCCCAGAGAGAGAAGCAGGGTCTGATCACCCTGCTGCTCTCTCCAGGCCTCGTCAGTAGCTGCTACTACTGATGATCAGCCCTACCTCTCCCTCTCCAAGAGGCCAGCAGTACAGACCACCTGCTTGCTGCATGCACAGCCTGGTGTTTGGTGAAGCCTTTGATCATTTTGGATGTTACAACCCTGGCTCTTTATGTATATAGATGGTATTGGAAGCCCTTGCCAGAAAAAATAGGCAAGAAACACACACACACAAAACATCCACATTGGAAAGAAAAAGTAAAATTGTAACTATTTGCAGATAATATATACAAAAAAATCCTCAGACTCTATTAAAAATCCTGTTAGATTAATAAATGAACTCAGTAAAGTTATACTCAAACATAAAGTGAATATTATTCATCAAAAAAAAAGAAAGCTCTTGTAATTTGATCTAATACTGATGCACTGCAAAGGTATTATGCTAAATGAAATAACTCAAACAGAGAAAAACAAATACTGTATGAGTGTGGAACCTATTAGGTTTGATCAAATAATTGAATTGTTATCTTTTTCCCTGAGATCTGACCTTTAGGTCACTTCACAATGCACTTTCCACTTGCTTAGACCACATTCCACTTGCAAAGACCATTCTCTCTCCCCTCAGGAGTTTCATAGAATCCAGACCTGCATAGAGAATCCTCCACCCAGAAAAAGCCCACATAGCGTCCTTTAAAAACCTTTGACTCCCCATCTTTGGTGCCTGGCACCATTTTGGGGCTCAGCCTATCTGATATTTAGATGATCTAATCATATATATATGCCTAAGAAAACATTCCACTAGTCACGATGATATGCATTGACCATCAGGGGGCAGATTCTCAATGCAGGAACTACCCCTTGGTGGTCAGTGCATTCCCACAGTGGGAGCACCACTCAGCTGACCAATGAGCTCCAGATGCAGGGCTCATGGTTGGCCTCTGCAGCCCGGAAACACAGCAGAGTGGCAGTGAGCCTACCAAACAGTGGCGACGGCAGATGCAGCAAGGCTGGGACGAGCAGGAGCAGCAGACAGGAGCGCCAGGCTGCGACCCAATCCCCTCAGGCCATGCCGAGGGACCCCACTGGTGCAAGAATCCATGCACCTGGCCTCTGGTAAATTTATAATCCTTTACCCTTCAGTCATGTGCATTCTTCCTTAGACAATCCACAGAATCTAAAACAAATAAACAAAATGTGATATGCATCACAAAGTGATAGTGTTCCTATGTCTGTGATGGAAGAATGCATATAATTGGTATGGATAATTTTCTTTCTCAGTAAATTAATAGATGAGTTAAACCAAGGACCATGTTTAGCTGACCATTAAATTACAGGGTTTCTTAATTTCATTATGATCCAGGGGCTAAAGTTCACAACAAAATTAATTATTATCAATTTGAAACAAAATTAATGAACAGAAAAGTTTTTTCTGTATTAGATTCCCATCGATGTATTATAATTTTATTTTTAATTCTTTGTTGTTGAAAGTTTTACATATATTTCCTTTTCCCCCTATTGACCTCTCCCTGCCCACTGCCATGAAAAACATAAACTGATGAACAAAAATAGATCCAGAGACATAGAAGCGTTGAACAGACTGTCAAACCTGAGAAGGAAGGCAGGGGAAAGTGGAGTGGAGTAAGAGATCAACCAAAGGACTTGTCCATGTATTATAATCTTTTGCCTTCTAAGGATGATCTGGGAATAATTTAAGTATTAAGTATAAAATAAAGCAGATTTCTGCCTCTAATTTATAAAGATACGCATGGCTGGATTCCATCACAAAAGTAGAATATAACAAGAATATTATTTTTGACCCAGCCAGTGTGGCTCAGTGCTTGAGTGTTAACCTATGAACCAGGAGATCATGGCTGGATTCCCCATCAGGGCCTATAACTGCTTTGCAGGCTCTATCTGATCCCCAGTGTGGGATGTGAAAGAAGAAGCCAATCAATGATTCTCTGTCATCATTGATATTTCTATCTCTCCATTCCTCTCTGAAATCAATAAAAACATATTAAAATATTAATATGATTTTATGAAATATATTACATTGAAAGTTTTAGAATATCATATATTATTTTCTTTAAAAATTATATATATATATATATATATATATAACCTAATAATAGACAAACATGTAAATTGACTGTACCTCTGCTATACCCACAGCCAATGAGAGTGAGTATGCAAATTAGAAGACCAAGGATGGCAGCCGCCCAGCTGCTCCAGGCTTGGAGTGGCCAGGTGGGGCAGGACACCTGCTATGAGAGGGAGGGTGGGGGGCGAAGAGATCTACAGGAGCAGAGTGCTACACTGAAGACATGACTGCAGACTCCGGAATCTGCAACAAAGACAAATATGGCAGACTTCAGCCTAAGTCTGTAGCAAAGATGAAGAAGGAAGCCTCTGGCTGGAGCGAAGGCCTGGGTCCTGGATGCCAGAGGAAAACCAGTGCTGGAAGCCAAGGGATGGAAGGCCTATTATACAAATCTCTTCGTGCAATGGGCCTCTAGTATATATAAAAATTTCAGAGAGGAAGGGAGAGGGAGAGAGAGATAGAAACACCAATGATGAGAGAGAATCATTAATCAGCTGCCTCCTGCACTCCCTGTACTGGGGATTCAGTGTGCAACCTGGCATGTGCCCTGACAGGGAATCATCTGTGACCTCCTAATTCATAGGTCAATACTCAACTACTGAACAACACTGGCCAGCCATAAATTGTTTTCTATAAAGTCCACAGATAGTTTACACATTACAAAATTATAGTTTTGACTACTTTGATCAGAATACTTTTATTGAGCTCACTGTTGGACTGGAATATCAAATAGAAAATATAATAATGCAACATCATGTAGCGAATAGAATACTGATAATTTATTTTATATAGTGCAAATTATAAAGAAAATAGTGTTGTATAGCCTTGTCTACAAGGTACTGTTTGTTTTATCTATGTATTTGCCCCTCACAGATCTTACAGTTTGGGGGATGTAGGACAAAATGAGAGAGATTTATTGTGATTTTAGTACATCCACAGAACAAATACTGAGATCTGGCCTGGCTATATTCTTTCTGGATTTTTTATATATCATTTCTATGCTGATAGAGTACTATGAGATTCTTTACTTCTTGGCTATATGTGAATAAATTTATGTTCCTGGCCAGCAGTTTGTGGATTCATTCTTTAGGATTTATCAGCTCCAGGTACAATAGCATAAGTACAGAAATATGAGCTAAGCACCACAAAACCTTATATATATCGAATGCCATCTTGTTAAAAATTTTCTTGGTAACCTTCCCTTCTGTTCATGCCCCAAGAATATTACTATCCTTTCTATTTCCCTCAATTCACATGAATTATGATTATAGTTCATGATGGTCTTCAGGTATAATATTCTTTATGTATCTCTTAATAACTGAAATTCTCTTGAGGTGGGGATCAGGCAACATATTTTTCACTGATGTGTACTTTGAGGTTCTTGGCAATGTTTTGTGGATACTTTGTATATTGACTGAAAAATCTAAAGGTTGGCAGTTGTGCAACCTAAATAATACCTAAATGACATATGGAATGTATTTGACCTAATAGCATGATAATAACTCCAAGTACCTAAATGAAGTGTGAACATTTCAAAAATTAACAGAGATATTTCACTACATATAGCCACAAAGCATATTTTAGAAATGCCTAGGTAATTGATATCCTACATACAGTTTTGAATATCCTATCCCCAATCTGATAAAACTGACATACAAAAGGGGGAATTCTGAGGTTACCAAATTCACTGCATATATAAGAAGCAGGTATACTTCATGATAAAATACGTATACATAATGTTATAGCATAAAGATGTAACAAAGTCTAAAGTAGTTAGTAAATTATTTATCAGTATTTTAGGACAAATTCTTGTTCACATATGAATCATGATTAGCCATATTATAACATTTTATATGTTACTTCTTCCAAAAATGGAAATTCCTACATAAATTATAAAAAGCTTAAAAATACAAGATGATTATTTTTTTTTAGGCTTTCAGAGACCTGAGTCCATACAGTGTAATATATTGAGAATTTTAGAAACCTTGAAATAGAGTGAAAATATTTTGTGTGTGGGACAGATGTGATTCTTTGGGAGCCATAGGACAGACTGTGATAGTGATAATAATGGCCCCTCCAAAGATGTCCATGTCCTAATCCCAGAACCAATGGATACAATATGCTACATGGAAAAGGAAAATTAAAGCTGCTTACCTGCTGGATTTACAACCAGATGTTATCTAGAATTATGTACTCACAGAGATCCATAAAGGTGAGAAAGGGGGACCAAAGAGCAGTGCGATATGAGGACTCAGCCTACCTTCATTAACTTTGAAGATAAAGTGCCAAGTGCATCCTCTAGAAGCTGGAAAAGACAAGGAAATAAATCCTATCTACAGTCCACAGAAAGGAAGCAGCCCTGGCAACACCGTGGTTCTATTCCAGTAAGATCTGTGTCACACCTCTGACCTACATACTGTAAAAAGATAGACTGTGTTGATTAAGCCACTAAGTTGATAATTTTTAGAGCAGCCATGAAAACCTAATATACAACTTAAAGGAGTGACTTGGAATTTAGGTGAAAGATAGGTACCTGCAAGGAGCAAGAATACCCAGGCATCAATTCATCATGATAGATGGCATTGGAGGCTGAGTTCATAAAAATAAAAAGATGCAGCTATATTTCCTTAAACAAATTGTTAAATGCTAAATGCAGGTCAGTATGAAAATGTGAAGTCCTGGGTTGCTACCGCCATAAAAGGACTTGTAAGTTCTTGCAAGCTTTTTCCTCACAAACTTTACAGGCATTCACTTGGAAAATCACCAAGAAACTTGTTCTTGGACTACTAGCTAAGAGAGTGGAAAAGAAGCTACTGTTGAAATTCTACTGAGACTCAACTCCCCTATCTCTCCTATGGAAGAAATATTTTCATTTCCAGAGGACAGAGGAACAAAATCTGCTACCTTGGAAAACTGGTGGAAACCTCTTGGAAATATATGCTGTTTTCAAAATAAACTATTTAAAGTATAAAAATGCAACAATTAAATGAAAAGAATGAATAAGATGTGCCAGACAGACAAACATAACAAACACAAAACAGGTATATACTGTTAAGATGGAATAGATTTCAGAAGAAGGAATGTAATTAGAGATTTTTACAAAGGCCATTTTATAAACAGATTCATTCTCTAAGCAGACATGGCAATCATAAATGCATATGTACCTAACAATAGAGCTACCAAAAAAATTAGGTGAAAACTGATAGCTCAGAAAAAAAAATTATACTTTTCACAAAGAATAATTGTAGGATTGAATGCTTTCAATAATTTATAGAATCAGTAGAAAGAAAATCAGTAACAAAACAGGTGACCTGAGCACTATTACCAATTTAACCCAATTGACAGTTACAAAAAAACTGAACCCAAGAAATCAGAAAACATACTGTCCACCAAAGCATATAATCATTACCCAACATAAGGTGAAAAAAATAAATCTTAGCAAATTAAAACAAATAAAAATTATGACAACTAGGTTTCTCAGATCACAACAGATTTAAATTAGAAATTAAGTGTGAACAACAAGCACAAATATTTGGAAATACAAACATATTATTTTAAATTACATTTGGATAAACAAGGGACATGGAAAGGAAATTTTAAAATATTTTAAACAGAGAAAAGAAAATAAAACATTTCAAAATTGTTTGGCCATAGCACTCAATGCTTTCATAAGAAAACGAGCGAGAATAGATTGATTGGTTGCATAGAAACTAGAGGAAGAAAAGCAATAAACCCAAAGGAAACACAAGTAAATGAAATAATGAAGAATGATTCAGAAATTAAATTTAAAACCATAAAGAAATAGAACTTTTATTGTAAACAAAAGATTATTTAAAAGAATATTATCTTTGAAAAGATTAATAAAATGGATATTCCTATAGTCACACTGAGCAAGAGAAAACCTTTTCACTTTGACAAGTATACAAAGGCTAAAGAACTATAAGAAGACACTAATTGCCAATATTGAAATGAAAATAGGGAGGTGACAGCAGTAACCAGAGAGATTAACAGGAAAAGGGATATCGCAACAAACCCTATATCCATCAATTTGATAACTTATTTGAAATGTTGCACTTCCTTGAAAGTCATGACTTACCAAAAACTAACTCAAGAAGAGATAGATACCCAAAGTGTAAATCACCGCTCACATCAGGCAAAGGAGAGGGAAACAATGTAGGATGGCTGCTGCCAGGAGATGCCTCTACATCACCTGGCTCTACTGACCAGCAGAGCGTAGGCTTGTGGTCCCACAGACTGTAACCAACGGAGAAAAAGTTCCTAAACAGCTACCACCCCAAGACACCGCACAAGGCAATAGATCCAGGGTTTAGTATTTCTGTGAAAGAAGCCTATCAGCTTATCATCATAGCTATAGTCTGAGAGGCAGGCTTCTAATTAAGCACAAATATGTGGGCTAATTATAAACCTTCCTTGAGACCTAGGAAGATAGCTAGTAAGGCTGTGCTCTCCTTTGACCATGCTCCAAAGTGCCAGCAGCTCTCAGAAGGAAGTTTGTGTATGAGTTTGTTTTTGTGGCTGCCACCCAGGGGCATCCCTTGATCCCCTGTTTCAAGCAAAATGAAGAAGTAGAGGAATATATTCTAAACAAAATAAGATAAATCCTTAGGAAACAAACAAAACCTTAATGAAATGAAGAGAATTCATTTACCCAATAAGAATTCAAAGTAATGGTCATAAAGATTCTCACCACACTTGGGAGAAAAGCAAACACAGATATCATGTCACGTGTGAATAATGACAGTTTTACTTCCTCCTTTGCAATTTGGATGCCTTTTATGTTTCCTTCTTGGCTGCTTGCTGTGGCTAGGACCTCCGGTACTATGTTAAACAAGAATGGTAAAAGCAAACATCTTGGTCTTGTTCCTGTTCTTAGGGGATGTAGTTTTAGTTTTTGCCCTTTGAGTATGATGCTGGCTGTAGGTTTGTGATAGATGGCCTTTATTATGTTGAGGCATGATCCCTCTATTCCCACTTTGCTCAGAGTTTTTATCAAGAAAGTATGTTGCATTTTGTCAAATGCTTTTTCTGCATCAATTGATATGATCATGTGATTTTGTCTTGCAATATGTTTAAGTGATATGTATATCACATTTATTAATTTGTGAATATTGTACCAGCCTTGCATCCCTGAAATAAATCCCACTTGGTCATGGTGAATGATCTTTTTAATGTATTGCTGGATTCAATTTGCTAATATTTTGTTGAGGATTTTACCACCTATGTTCATCAGGGATATTGGCCTGTAATTCTCTTTCTTTGTAGTGTCTCTATCTGGTTTTGGAATTAGAAGAAACTATAGGCAGCAAAATCTCAAACATCTCCTAAGGAATATACATATTTACCAATATACCTCCTAAGTCAGTAGTCAGTAATCATTGGACTCGAAAGTCTAGGTCAGTTGTTGGCAAATTCATTAGTCAACAGAGAGACAAACCGTGGCTCATGAGCTGCAGTTTGCTGACCACTGTCCTAAGTCAATGGAAACTAAGGACAAAATATACAACTGAGACTACATCAACATAAAAATCTTCTGCATAGCAAAAGAAATAATCAACAAAATTAAAAGGGAGCTTACTACAGGGGAGAACATATTTGCCAATGATACATCTGCTAATGGGTTAATTTCAAAAATATATAAGGAACTCATACAACTTAACAAAAGGAAGACATAATCCAATTAAAAAATAGTCAAAAGACCTGAACAGACACTTCTCTACAGTCCACATACAGAAGCCCAAGATACATGAAAAACTGCTCACTATCACTGATCATCAGAGAGATGCAAATTTAAATGACAATGAGGTGTCACCTCACACCTGTCAGAATGGCTATCATCAACAAATCCACAAATGTAAGTGCTGGCTAGGATGGGAAGGAGAGAGAACCCTAGTACATTGCTGGTGGGAATGCAGACCAGTGCAGTCACTGTGGAAAACAGTATGGAGTTTCTTCAAAAAACTAAAAATGGAACTCCCATTTGACCCAGTTATTCTACTTCGAATATATTCTAAGAAAGCTGAAACACCAATCAGAAAGAATATATACACCCCTATGTTCATAGTAGTGTTCTTTACAATGGCTAAGATCTGGAAAGAGCCCAGGTAGATGAATGGATAAAAAAAGTTGTACATTTACACCATAGAATACTATGCAGCAGTAAAAAAGAAGGATCGCTTACCTTCTGTGACAGAATAGAGGGACCTGGAGAGTATTATGCTAAGTGAAATAAGCCAGTCAGAGAAAGAAACATATCACATGATTTCACTCTTATATGGAATCTGGGGAATAAAATATACTGATGAACAAAATAAATCCAGAGACATAGAAGCAGAGAACAGACTGTAGCATCTCAGAGGAAAGGAGAGAATGGGTGCGTAGGTGTGAAGTGATAAACCAAAGAACTTGTATGCATATATGCATAACCCATGGACACTAACAATAGAGTGGTGCAGGCATGGGTGGAGGGGGCGGGGAGGACAGGCGAGAAGAGATCAGTGAGCGGTGTAGGTGGACACATGTAATACTTTCAACAATAAAGATTTTTTTAAATCCTTCCTAAATCTCCATGCCCCTCTCTCCTACTCAATCCCTTGTATTGAGTAGGATCTTCCAGTCCCAATGGCTGCATTCAAGCTCCCAGAGTGATGAAGAACAGAAAGGATCACTCCTGCCTCTCCCCTTCACAAGCCAGCTCCTTTCCTAGTATTCCCATAGCTCAGCACATGCCAACAACATAGACCTAAATGTCATTTTTGATCAGTTTGTGTCTCTCCAGTTTAATATTCTACCCATTAATACTCCTGCTAGATTTACCTCTAAAAAACTTTGTAATTTAATCACTTCTCACCAGTTCCATCTGTTTCACTGCTAGGCAAGTTTTTTCTTATCATCTCTCATAGATCTCCTTCAATAGTTTCTTTTCTAGCTTTTTCTGTTTTATTGTTTTCTCATTATACAGTGGTACCTCGAGATACGAGTGCCCTAACATACAAGATTTTTGAGATACGAGCAATTTTTGCTTTGAAATACGAGCAACATTTGAGATAAGAGTAATTGCGTGGATCGGCCGGCTGCACACGACCCACCAGTTTACCGCGACTTGAGTGTCTCATAGTTTCCCACGCCTCAAGGTTATGGAACGAATTAAACTCGTATCTCGAGGTACCACTGGTAGTTTATTTTTCAATAAATGCCTCACTCCTTTTCTTAAAGTTTATATCAGGTCATTTTCATTCTCCTGCTTAAAACCTTTCTATTTTTCATAGTATATGGAGTCCAATGTAAATCACTCACTAAGATCTACAGAATAATGTAATACCTTGTAAAGCCAATATGATGATACAATTGTTATGTTATTTTGGCTATCTCTTGAAATTCAACCACTACAGTTTATCCATATTAAGTTACTTCTATCTTTCTTACTGCCCTTTCAATAAGTCAAGTTTGGTCTTTGTACTTGCATTTCATATTGCCCTTAATTGCATCCCAGAAACTTCCATGACTCACTGATTCTTGTCATCTACATTCCATCCCAAATATTAATCAGTCAAAAACGCCTTTTCTGATTATACTAGATAATTCAGTTTGCCCTTACTTATTTACCACAACTCCCTATTGCGTTTCTCTGATTTTATTTTTTAGAGAACTTCTCAACATCTGAAATTCTAATTTCATGTTTTATCTACATTCGTGCCAATATGTTTCCCCAAAAGAACATAAGATACATGAAGGAAGTAATACATTTTTATATGCTTAGTCCTTCAACACCTTAAACAATATCTACACATAGTAGATTCTTAATAGTTGTTGAATGAATAAATTAATTAATTTAATTGTAAAGACTTCCTTGTACCTATCAATACAAACTGAGACAATTTTGTAGGAGAAGGTTAAATGTTTTCAAAATATTTTTAGATTTTTAGAAAATATGTAGCGAATAAGTTCTCTATTTTGATAATTCTATACCTTATTTATAATAAAAAGTAATAGGTAAATGCCATATTTATTATTTGGAATTATTTAAATCAGAAAATCTTATTTAACAATAAAAATAAAACTGAAAATATGTGATAATTTATTAATTTTAAAAATAGCTTAAATAGTCTACCATAATGATATCTCTGATCTGGTCATTTTTTGTTTGTTTATCTTTTTTAGAGCATGCTGCTACTCACCCTACATTATATAATTTGAATTGCAGTGATACATCCCCCACCCCCAATTTATATCCTTTTGGAGTCTTTCATCCATTCCTTTCATATCTGAGGAGCTCAAATTTATATCTTCAAAGTTTACTTTCTCATGAACTCCAGGCAGTTCTGTATTTTCAATGCTCCATTGTACATCTTTACATGCACATTATTTAAGATACTTTAAATCAGTGGTTCTCAATCTTTCTAATGCATAATTATAGTTATGAAGTAGCAATGAAAATAATTTTATGGTTGGGGGTCACCACAACATAAGAAACTGTATTAAAGGGTCACAACATTAGAAAGGTTGAGAACCACTGCTTTAATTTTGCTACTGTTATGAATCATAATGTAATTTTGCTACAGTTATGAATCATAATGTAAATATCTGTGTTTTCTGATGGTCTTAGGTGACCCTACTAGCGGTTCTCAACCAGTGGGTCATGACCCACAGATTGAGAACTGTTGCTGTAAAGTCTAAGACCTTCAGAAAACACAGATATTTACATTACGATTCATACCAGTAGCAAAATTAAGTTAAGAAGTAGCAGTGAAAATAATTTTATGGTTGGGGGTCATACAACATGAGGAACTGTATTAAAGGGTTGCAGCATTAGAAATGTTGAGAACCACTGCTTTAAATTAAATTCTTAAGGCATTATAATGTGGCTCTTAAGATTCCTGAATTTAAATTCCAACTCCTTTAAATTCAAGTTTCACCTATAAAACCAAGATATAATAGTACCTATCTCTTAGGCAGGATTAACATTAAAGTTACAATGAGTTAAATCATATAAATCATCAGGCATATAGTAAATGGTCCATAAGTATTTAGTTATTGGCAATAGATGCTGGCATTAAAATTTGTATTGCTGACTAATTTACTATCACATTTTTATATTTTATAAAAATAAGTGATTGATAGTCAAACATTTATTTTTTAAAATTAATATGTTCTTTCTTAAGTGATTGAAGTATAACTATGGAACTTTTGTGATGATATTCTCTTTTATTCAGTAATATTTATTTAATACTTAATAATGTACCGAACATGATACAAAATATTAATAATTCAAAATGTTAACTAATCTTTATGTTTTTCTTAAAAGACTCATTGTAAAATAGCATTCAGAGGGGTAAATACTCATTTGCATTATGATATGATAATTATGTTGTAACGTATTCAAGAAAGTAGGTATAGTTCTAAGACCTCTTACAAAATACTTGACCCCTGTCCTCAATTTCCTCACTTATAAAATGTGTTTGATATTATATTTAATAACCATCCCAGTTCTAAATATTATATACTAATAAGTAGCCCCAAATTAGTATTGTATGCTTATCTAAAAATAAATAAACAAAGATGATATTGTGTCCTTTACATCTATTTCATTAATTCTTTCAAAATTGTGGGAGATTTGTTTGTTTGTTTCATTTGTGTGTTATTTTGGCATAAAGCTGCAAGTGAAATAGATTATCTATTATGTGTCTTATTTTTGCCATGGGTCAAAAATATCAATATTCATTACATTGGAGAGATTATATCTATGTTTTCATCTTTTTTCTAAGTCAAAATATCCACCTCTTGTGAATATTCCTACTTTGCTATATAGGATTACAATAAAATGTTGATCTGTGAAATTTGGCAGTACATGAAATCACTGTGGAAAGTCTCCTAGATTAAAGAGTAGTCTTTAATATCTTTTTTTCCCTCAACAGAGCTGTAGGACTAATTGGAACTTGAACCACTCACAAAGACAACCATTTTTTGACATATTCGCAGGAGTTTTCAAGTAAATTATAACCTATAACTCTGAAATTTTCCAGTCAATACCCAAGAAAACTCTGACAGCTATTTAATTTTGGTGTCCATTCTCAATTACAATCCCAGTAACTGGAACAAAGATTTTGCTATTTTGAATCACTTTTTATTTAATTTTATATTTGAGAAAGCAAAATATTTGCTAACTAATTAAGGTATGTTTTAATTAAACTTATTGAAGTTTATATTGGTTAATAAAATTCTACAGGTTTCAAGTGCATAATTCTATGATACATGATCTGTACATTGCATTGTGTGCTCACCACCCAGTCAAATCTTCTTCCATCAACACACATTTGACCCCCTTTACCCTTCACTATCCCCTGTTGCTCTAGTAAGTACCAAACTGTTGTTTGTAACTATGAGTTTTCAAGATAATAATTTTCTTTTGTTTCCTTACAGATGTGCCCTTAAAAATAGTTAATTAATGAATGGTTTAAACTCTGAGTTTTTAAGAAGATTTGCATCACTAATTGGTATTAGATTGTTTCTTAACACTGATGATGTCTCTAGATATTTTAAATTACATTTTGTAATTAGGCATAGAAAAATCCTAAAGCATATACTTTATTTTTAAAAATTTTAAATTATATTTATTGGAGTGACATTGGTTAATAAAATTACATAGGTTTCAAGTGTAAAATCCTATAATATATCATCTGTGCATTACATTATTTGTTTACCACCGAAAGTCTAATCTCCTCTGTCACCATAAATTTGACCCTCCTTATCCTTTATGACCTCCCCTTTCCCTCTGGGAAAATTGGAAGGCCACATGCAATAAATTAGACTGGACATCTATTTGTCACCATATACAAAAAATTAACTCAAAATGGATCAAAGACTTAAATTATAAAATCCAAAACAAAAAATTACATAGAAGAAACTATAGGTACTAAACTTAGACCTTAGTCTTAAAAAGGCTTTTCTGAATTTGATCTCAAAAGCAAGGGAAGTAAAAGCAAAAATAAATGAGTGAGACTATATTAAACTAAAAAGCTGAAGCAGGGGACCCTTTCCCCTCCCCACGTGGGAGTCTGCACTTGTTCTTCAATAAATCTCCACCTTTGCTATAAAAACAAAAATAAAAAGCTGAAGCATAGACTTTTAATAGCATTTCAACTATTAAGATAAAAATATAAGGTGTAAATATTTATATTTAAAAGTGCATAGGTGAAAAATTTATAAATCCCTTTTTATTGAACATTTCCAGAATGGGTCATCTATAATACTAAAAGTGTAATATGCTAATTGGACAGGATGTCCTTCCAGATGACTTTCTGGATGAAATTGAGGCTGTGAGGTAAGCCTGGATCCCAGGTGCCAGAGGAAAGCTGGTTCCCTCAGCCGAGGGAAGGAAGGGCTACTCTTGTACAAATTTTGTGCATCTGGCCTCTAGTATAGAGATAATAGGCAAAGCCAAGTGTATTTGCCATTGTTATGGACACAATAAAATAAACTGGTATCCAGCATAACATTGTCATATAGGAAGTAAATACTATGTTTATCAGTCATATTTCCTAGAGTGAAACCAGTTTCAAGGATAAAGTAACTAATCGATTAGATTTCATGAGCCTCGGTTCTTAGGTGTTTGTACTGGTTACCAATATGCATTCCTCCTGACAGGCTCATAGGCAGAGAAGACTGTGGATCAGAACAATACATGTAACTTCTGGCATAAGTATTACTAGAATAGACTGACTCTTGGAGAAGAGAATTTATGATTTTTCCTATTTGAGTAACATGATGCTGATGATGATGCTGAAGTGTTCCTCTTTATCTGCATTAAAGACCCTTTACTTAAGATCAACATTGTATGATTCAACTATGTCAGTTTCTTTTAAAATTTGCATGCATGTTGCTTTAAATTATTCTGAGTACTCTTATAGAAGTGTTTAATAAACTAAATGAAATGGGGCAATTTTTATCTGATTTTATGATCTTAACCTTTTACCTGGTACATTTTTTAAAAAGTTTATATCATAATTTGTTTTTGTTTAGATCTATCATTTTTATTCATTTATTTCTCACATAAAGATATATTTTTTTCTATTTTGAAGATTTTTAAACCATACAAATACTAACATTTTCTTTTTTATCTACCTCCACTTGTGAGTTATTGTGTATTTTTAACTATACTTTAATTATTATAATAAAGATTACACTGGGAACCTCTACTTTTCTTCCTTGCCCCACTCTGTATTTATATTGGACAGCACTCTTACAGATTACTTTAGCTTCTTCATGAAAGGATGAGGAGTATCTCTGAAACATTTTGGTCACTTATATATTTTGAAAATAAAGTATATTACCAGTGACAGTCTATATCCCATTTGCAATTGCCAGCTAATTCACAAGCTATTTATTTTTACCAATGAAAATGCATTTTTCTAACATTTATTTTGCTTATTGCTAAGACACAAGTGTTGACTGAGATAAGTATAGCTAAAGTATAGACAGTTACTATGGGTAGCATCTACCTTTAACATGTGGTCTTACTATTGAATGATGCTGGGTGACACCCTCTGGAATCAGACTTTCTGACTAGCACAACTCATTGCACCTAAAGTGTGGCTTAAACTAACACATATATGTATATATTAGAGGCCCTGTGCATTAAATTTGTGCACTGGGGGTGGGGGTGTTCCTCAGCCCAACCTGCACCCTCTCCAATATGGGACCCCTAAACTGGCAGTTGGACATCCCTCTCTCACAATCCGGGACTACTGGTTCCCAACCACTCCCTGTCTGCCAACCTGATCACCCCCTAACTACTCTCCTGTCAGCCTGATTGATGTCTAACTGCTCCCCTGCAGGCCCAATTGCCCCAACTCCCTTCCCCTGCTGGCCCAATTGCCTCCAAATGCCCTCCCCTGCTGGCCCAGTAACCCCCAACTGCCCTCTCCTGCCAGCTTGGTCACCCCCAATGGCCCTCTCCTGCAGGCCTGATTGTCCCCAACTACCCTCCCCTGCCAGCTCAGTCATTCCCAACTGGCCTCCCCTGCTGTCCTGGTTGCCCCCAACTGTACTCCTTGCTATCCTGATCACCCCCAAATGCCCTCCTCTGCTGGCCCGGTCACCCCTACTGCCCTCTCCTGTAAGCCTGGTCACCCCCAACTACCCTCCCCTGCTGGCCTGATTGCCCACAGCTACCCTCCCCTGTTGGCCATCTTGTGGCAACCATCTTTGACCACATGGGGGAGATCATCTTGTACATATTACCTCTTTATGATATAGGATTACTGTTTCTACAGAAGTTGTAAGAAATTTATTTATATTGAAATATTGCAGTCCACTTAAAACCCGAGATTTATTATATGACTACCAGCAATAAAACTGTATATATGTTTATAGCTGTTTATCTGATGTGAATCATTACCTATATATAGCAAGGTATGGTATGCAACAGTAGGACACGATTGTTTAAAACAATTTTTCCCCATACTTAATTTCAGAAGGAACCTAAAACAAAGGTGTCATGATACTAATAAGAATACTCATATTCTCTTTAATTGTGCCAAAATATACATGTAAATAAATGTATTTGCTACATGATACACCTCTATAGCTTTACTTTTTGTTTCTGTATTACTTTTTATGATAGATGATATAACACTAAAACTTCACATGCAGGTTTTATTTTAAGTTTCCTAAAGTCAAAACTACAGCCACTGATGCTGAGTTTCTTAGACTCCTCACATTTCCCCCAAGAAATATTTACTAAATATATTATCTCTTATTTCTATGCCAGATTTATTTATTTTAATAACAATTTTAAGTTTTTGATAAAATTTTTTTTTTAAAAAAAATTGGTTCCCCCCCCCCAAAAAAATTGACAAAGATAGAATAGAGAGTGTCTCTATATCCTTCACCAAATTTTCCTAATATTAGTATGGTGCATTAGTTACAATTAATAAACCAACAGTAACACATTATCATTAACTAAAGCCTATGCTTTAGATTTCATTAGTTTTTACCTAATATCCTTTTTCTGGTACAGTATACCATATGACATTTGCTGTCATGTCCTTTTGGATTTGCTTTGGCCGAAACAGTTTATCAGAATTTCCTTATTTTTCATGATCTTGACAGTTCTGAGAAATACTGATCATATATTTTATATGTCACTTTATTGTCTGTTTTCTCATGATCGGATTGGGGGTATACATGGTTGGGTGGAAGATGACAGAGGTGAGGCAATATTTTCAACACATATCAAGAGTACATAACTTGTCAATGACAATGTTTGTTTTTACCACATGACAAAGGTATGTCATGTTTCTCCACCATGAAGTTTATTTTCTCTTCCTTTCACAACATTACTCTGAAATAATGTCACCCAAAGTAGTTTACACTGAAGGGATGGGAAATTATGTTCCAACATTTTAAAGGAGGAGGGTTGGTATCCTATATAATAAAAGCCTAATATGTTAAGTGTCCAGTCATCCACTCAGCCGTTCAATCAAAGTGTAATATGCTAATGATATGCTAAGGCCACTCAAATGTTTGCTATGACATGCACTGACCACCAGGGGACAGACACTATGACCAATAAGTTAGCTTGTTGCTGGGGTCCGGCTGATTGTCACTGAGAGCGATAGCTGGACACACGCTGGAGCACTCCCGCGGTCCCTCCCTAGCTAGCCAAATTTCTGAGTCCCTCCCAGCCCTGATTGAGCCCTTGTGGGGCTCCTCAGCCTGGTCTGCATCTTCTCACAATCCAGGACCCGTCAGGGGATGTCCAAGAGCCAGTTTGAACCTGATTCTGCAAACCAGGCCAAAGGACCACACTGGTGAACAATTTGTGCACAAGGCCTCTAGTATCTATATAATTTATTTGAATTCTTCTGTATAAAAGGTGTCTTTTAAAAATAAATTATGTTTTCTCCATTGAACAGTAAGTTCCTTAAAATCATTATCTGAAGACCTTGTCTTGGTACTATCATAGTGTATATATGTCGATCAATTAATTTTTATAAAATGAGGAGGGGAGCACTAGCTTTTGTGGAGGATAAAAGCAGGCTCATCTTTAGTAATAATAGAACATACTATATGATACCTCCTTTATAAAACATGAGTCACAGAAAACCTGTGGCAGACAAGAATTAACTTTCTTCTGATCTTTCCAATTGTACTACCATCAGACAAAGCTTTCAAAAGGGTAGACAGCAATCACAGTGGCTTATTGTTTTTGTTTTGTTTAAATATAGCCAACACTTTGCAACCTAAGAATGAGTACATGTTTTGCTAAAGAGTCATCTTACTTCAAAAGAAGACCAAGTAACATGGTCAGTGGAGGAGTGTGAGGCACATACAAAAATACAATGCCTTAGGAATTTATAAACATACTAGAGGCCTGGTGCATAAAATTCATGCACTAGGTGGAGGTGTCCATCAGCCCAGCCTGCACCCTCTCCAATCTGGGTCCCCTTGAGGGATGTATGACCACCTGTTTAGGCCCACCCTCTCATAATCTATGACTGCTGGCTCCCAACTTCCCTCCCCTGCAGGACTGGTCCTCTACAACTGCCCTCCCCTGCAGGCCTGGTCCACCCCAACTGCCCTCCCCTTCAGCCCTGATCCCTCCCAACTACCCTACCCTGCAGGCCTGGTCCCCTCCCCTAATTGCCCTCTCCTGGAGTCATGGTTTCCCCCCAATTGCCCTCCCCTGCTGACCTGGTCTCCCCAAACTGCCCTCCTCTCCTGACCCTATCATCCCTAACTGTCCACCCTGCTTGCCTGATTGCCCACAACTGCCCTCCCCTGAAGGTCTGGTCTCTTCCAATTACCCACCCTGCTTGGCTGATCACCCACAATTGCCCTCCCCTGAAGGTTTGGTAACCTCCTCTGTAGGCCTGGTCCCTCCCAACTGTCCTCCCTTACAGGCCAGGTTTCCCTCAACTGCCCTCTTCTACCAGCCTGGTCACCCTCAACTGCCCTCCTCTGCTGGCCTAGTCACCCCTAGTTTTCCACAACTGCCTTCCCCTGTAGGCCATCTTTTGGCAGACCTCTTTTGGGGACCATCTTGTGGCAGCCATCTTGTGTCCACATGGGGGTGGCCATCTTTGACCACTTGGGGGTGGCCATCTTGTGTCTTGATGTGACTGTCAATTTGCATATTACTCTTTTATTATATAGGATGTTTCCACTTCTACAACAGAGAAAAGGATACAGATAGGCAAGAAAGTCTGACATTCATAATGATTTCCTAATTTTATGCACTTGTTTTAGAATTAACACACTAAAGATTTTGTGATTGATTCAATTCATATCACTATATTTTCATTGTTTTAATTCACTTCAGTGAATTATCCTTATAATAAAATGCTAATATGTACATAGACCCAGAGTTCAACTAGGAGTTTGAGCAGGGTGTGGGGCTGGTCAGCCAACCACCCATAATTCCTTCCTCTGGCTGGCCCCCCACCTCTGATCAGGGGCAGAGCTAACTGGCCAACCTCTCACATCCTCTCCCCATAGCTGGGCAGATCAGCCAGACCAGGGCTGGCTGGTTGGACTCTACCCATGTACAAATTTTGTGCAACAGGCCTCTAGTGTATACATAGTTATAAGAATTAATACTTGTTAAAATATAATAATCTGTACACATTTTTATTTAATTTTTTTCTTTTGTGATTTAAATTATATCAGACTTCCCCAAAACGCAGAGGCTGGACTTACCCTTAATTATGAATCAGTGAGTGACATGAAATGAAGTAGCAGGAAAGCAGAGTGGGCAAACCAGAATGAGCAAAAACTTCATCAATGCTTTTTGTAGGAACGTTTTGCAGTGTGTGGTAAACTATTCTATGGAACTACAATACAAACAAAAAAAAATATCTTACATATTTAATCTTGCTTACTGGTTCATTCACAAAACTTCACCCAATAAGGAAAAAAAACACTATATGCTAACATTTACAATTATTGAGTTCTTTATTCTTTTGAAATCTCCAAGGTATTTTAACCCACATCAAACTGAATTAAACCCTAGGTAAAGTAGTATTATATATAACAATGAACCAGATTACTGATATTATTAAATGATTGTCAATCCCCTCCTCCCCCCAAAAATTTACTTTGATACTTAGGAGATAAAAGAAAAAGTAAAAGAATAAAAAGCATCCCTTTTATTGAATACCGGTCCTTATAGATCAGATTTCATGTCTTTCAGCCTTGTGCAGATCTCCCCTGAATTAAAGATTCTCATTGATTTCAAAGGAACTGAACTGCAAGATAGGGAGTGAGATGAAAAACTGAGCCTGTCTGATTTCTGCTTTTGTCAGATATTTACTTTCTACATTTGTTCTTCTTCTGTCAGGACATCTCCAAAGGAAACACACTGTGTCAAAAGGGCCCTTTTATGCTTCACCTCTCACATGCTTGATTTTCCAAAGGGAGTAATTTGTGCTAGGAGTAACTCAAGGTAGATCTCAAAAACCTTAAGTTTCAAATAACATTTGATATTTCATGCTCATCTACAGAGTGGTGAAGGACCAGATCAGCTTGAAGGAAAATAAAAGGCACTGCCTACATGCCTACTCTGTTCAATCCACTCAGAAATTATTTCTTCCAATTCAGGGCTATCACTCATCAGGTTTCTTCACTGACTGACATGTGGTAAGAAAATATTTTGCTGTTCTGATATAAGCATATGTGTATACTTACCACCCTATTATACATACTATCTTACCCCTTCCTTTCTTTCACCAGTATTTCAAAAACAAACCTTAGCTATCCCTGCCTCTGGGAAGAATACAAAGAGAAGAATTTAATTATCAATGACTTATTTTTTTAAGTTTAGAAGAATTTTTGAAGAGCAATAACAGCAACATATGAGAGGAGAACTAAAAATAAAAATCTGTGGGAGGAGCTACTTTGTTTATATCAGAAGTCAGCAAACTAAGGTCATAGGATAAATCTTGCCTAACCCCTGCTTTTGTTCAGCTCACATGCTGAGAATAGTTTTCTTTAAGTATTTTAAATAGTTAAAGAAAATTGAATAACTTTTGAATAATTTTCCTGACATAAAACTATGTGAAATTCAAATTTCATTGTCTAAACACAAAATTTTATTGAACACAGTCAAGTGCATTTATTTATACCTTGTCTATGGATGCTTTTGCACTTAAGGACAGGGTGCAGTAGTTGCATCAGAGACTGAATTGTATGGCTAGCAAAGCCTAAAATATTTATACCTGGCTCTTTACAAAAAAAAAAATAAGTTGGCCATTACTGTTATAAACACTTCAATCCAGTTCCTCTTAACTATGTCAATTATCTTCTCAATCCATTCTCAGGTATCATGAAAATGTTCTTGATAGGCTCCAGAGTTGCTCTCTGCCCATATATTCAAGTCAATGTATGATAAAATATTTAGCTTCATTGTTCATGGGTCATTGTATATCCAGCAAGGAATGCCAGTGAGGCAACTGAGTATGGAGAGCTGACAATTCTGAAATCATAAAGGAAGACAAAGCAGGTCAGAAAATTGTGGGAGATGACAAAAATTATGTTTAATGTCCTTACTCCATTATGCTTTTTCTAGATACTTCCTAGATACTTTCTAGATACTTTCTATAACTGTTGATTCATTGAACACTCATTACAACGTATGTGGCATTTGCTAGTATTGGCCTGTTTTATATATGGGGAAACTGAGAAAGAGAAAACATATAGTATGTCCATGTCACACAACAATAGGTGACAACGATAGGACTCAAATCCAGAAAATTGAGAATCACCATTTATTAGTTATATGGTCTTAAAGAAGTTAAGTGTACTCTCTGAATACTGTCTTTACAGTTTATATGTAAAATAGGAATAGCTAAAACAACCTTGCAGGGTTGAAAGAAAATAAGAATTTTCAAAGAAAG
Source organism: Lasiurus cinereus (assembly GCA_011751065.1). Taxonomy (NCBI): domain Eukaryota; kingdom Metazoa; phylum Chordata; class Mammalia; order Chiroptera; family Vespertilionidae; genus Lasiurus; species Lasiurus cinereus. The sequence continues at coordinate 4,357,734 of JAAGEH010000304.1, read as the reverse complement.
TAAAGTAATTAATCAGATAGCAATTGTTTCAGGGCCTGTTAAATAGTAGATACAGAATGTAATTACCATTTTCTTAATAGGCATCATCAGAAAATGGAATAATGATCATTTTCTTCATAGACATCACATCTTAAAGATACATATTCATGGAAATGCAAAGGAACAGACATCAGACCCTGGAGACTATAAAAAGAGACAGAAAAGAAAAGATCAGAGACAAAGGAGGAGAACCATGTCTACTTGGTGGGACAGATGTGGAATCAATTAACTATGATAGCACATTGACAAAACACATATTTATAAGTGATCTGGAATACAAGTGGGGAAAATAGTCTTTTTTTTTTCTTTAAAGAGTACCAAAAACTTCTCGAAGAAATCAAAACTGAAGTTTGAGTAAATGTTTGCCAGGCAAACAAGATTGGGAAGAATAATCTAGGAAGAAGGAACCTAAATTCCTATTTTTCTAAATGGAAGAGAACAAAATTATGTGCTTAAAAAAATGTTCAGCAGCCTAGCTGCATCATATGGCTGCTTAGACAATGAAAAACAGAGGATGAAGTGATTCCTAGAATATAGGTAGATATATATTTTGAAGAAATTATGCCATGCTAAATGACTTGGAATTTATGAAGGACTTGGAAGCCATTAAAAACATGTTGTCAGGAGAGTGGTGTTATCACATTTGTCATTACAAAGAGCATTTTGCTGGTGTTAAGGTAGATGAATTGTAGGATGGTGTTCTATAAAGAAGAGATGTCAGCTATGATGTCATTGCAATAATTTGAAGAAAGTAGTGAAAAAACCTTATGTGGTGTGGTGTTAGAAAGAAGTTAGTTATGTATCAGAAAATATTTAGAATCTATATTGATTGGATGTAGTGTTACAACCCCTTTGTCTTCTAAGGTGGGATCTGGGATGGATGTCTTTCTGACCTAGGGGATGGATATCCAGATGGCTTGAGAAGGCTTGGAGGATGTGAATGTTATGGGCAATATTCCTCACTTTAATGCTAGACTTAAGTAAAAAATTGGAAATTGTGCCAAAAGTAGAGTCCAAATTTTAAAAGAATAAAAGAGTTAGGGAGGTAAGTAAATCTGAAATACCTCAATTGAAGAGATAAACATTTCATAAAAATATATGAAATACTTAACAATGTGCATATTTATAAAGAAAACAGATTTTTAGTAGAATTTCAAAACTCCATATTATCAAAATGTATTTTATTTATCTTTGTAAATTTTGTTAATGATTAACACCATATAAGGGTTTGGACTGGTATTATAGAGACTGAATAATTACACAGTGAGTTGAATATAATTAAACTAAACTCTCTTTGAACTTGGAATGACTACAGCTTTTCATTTCATTATAGGCTATTCATTTATTTAATTTGCCCTATTGTGGGACAGCATCTGAGGGTAGTGATTGGCCTTTTCATTGTGATTATTGTAGAAGGATGGATTCAAAGTATAAGTTAAAGAATTTATTCTAATTATCACACAACCACTATCCAACAAAAAACTGTGGTCATTATTTGCCCATTTAAACATCTTTGTTTCCAGAATTACTAACAAATATCAAGCCCAGTTATATATCTACACATGAAATAATAGAATATGGATCTGGGTTTAACTATCTTTATATGCACATATTCAACTTCCATATATCAAGAAAGAGACAACACTTACGAATGGCTTTACCAGTGGTTCTCAACCTTCCTAATGCCATGACCCTTTAATATAGTTCCTCATATTATGGTAATCCCCAACCATAAAATTATCTTCATTGCTACTTCATAACTATAATTTTGCTAGTGTTAATGAGTCATAATGTAAATATATGTTTTCCAAGGATCTTAGGCTCTAGAGCAACCATTCTCAACCTGTAGGTCGCCACCCACAGGTTGAGAACTGCTATCAGGGTCACCTAAGACCATCGGAAAACACATATATTTACATTACGATTCATTAACAGTAGCAAAATTACAATTATGAAGTAGCAACAAAAATAATTTTATGGTTAGGGGTCACCACAACATGCAGAACTGTATTAAAGGATCATGGCATTAGGAAGGTGGAGAACCATTGTTTTAGGCTGTCTTTCATATGTAACATAAATTTCATTTCACAGCAAAGTGAAAAATATTATCAAACATGTTCACATTAAACATATTTTCAACATGAAAACTGATGTTTATAAGTTGCCACAAAGTGAAGTAAAGCTTAATTAATTCTACTATGTGAGCAGTGTATGTTTGCATATAACAGAATGGAAAGAAAAAAATATAATTTAAGTAAATTAGTCAATATTGGTCAATTGCTTGTCCAGTGTTAAATCCTAAAGGGATTTGAAAACATATAGTTAGATCATATTTAGGAAGAATATGTAAAGCATTTCATTTTGAGATGTATTTCTCTATATATGAGGCAGCTTTATTATTATAAAAATCACAATATAAAATTCATGATTTTAAAAAGTAAAATTCAGTGGCATTTAGTACATTCATTATGTGGTGTAAATTTCACCATTTTCTTATTTAAAAAATGTTTCTTCAATCCCAGAGGGAATCTATACCTATTAAATAGTCAATCCTTATTTCTCCCACCTCCAGCACCTGACAGCCATTAATTTGTATTCTGTCTTATGGATTTGCCTATGCTAAATATTTCATATAAGTGAAATTATAAAATATGTGACTTTTGTGTCTGGCTACTTTTACTTGCCATAATATTTTCAAGTTTCATCTCGGTGTAACTTGTATCAGCACTTAATTTTTATGACTAAAGAATATTCTATTATATGGATATGCCATATACTGTTTATTCATTAGTTGATAGACATCTAGGTTGATTCCATCCTTTGGATATTGTAAGTAGTGCTACTATGAACATTCTCATAACATGGTTATGTTGAATACCTGTTTTCATGTATTTTGGGCATATAACTAAAAATAGAATTAGTGGGTCATATGACAAGCCTATAGATTAACTTACAAAAGAACTGCCAACCTGCTTTCCAACGTGGCTGCACTATTTTATATTCCCATCAGAAATGTATAAAAGTTCCAATTCTTCCACATTCTCAACAATGTAACATATTTTTCTTCTCTTTTATTTTAACCATCTTATTGGATGGACAGAAAATGATATCTCATTATGATTTTAATTTAAATTTATTTAATGACAAGTTATGCTGAGAAAATTTTCATTTGTTTTTTGGCCCTTTGTATATTTTCTTTGGATAAATATCTATTGAAGACATTTGCTAGTTTTTAATTGGGTTGTCTTTCTGTTGTTAACTTGTAATAGTTCTTTATATTTTTGACAATAGACCCTTATCAAATATGTAATCTGCACATAGATTCTTCCATTCTATAGGTTTTCTCTTCACTTAATTGAGTCCTGTGATTCACAAAACTTTTTAATTTTTATAAACTATAATTTATTTTCTTTGTGTACATATGTATATGTTTTTGGTAACACATCTAAGAAACCATTGCTAAATCCGAGGTTATGATGATTTACTCCTAAGTTTCTTTGAAGTGTTTTATAGTTTTAGCTCTTATATGTAGATATTTGATCCATATCAAATTTAACTTTTATATGGTGTGAGTTAAGGATCCAACTGTTTCCTCTGTTTGTGGATATCTACTTGTCCAAGTACCATATGTTAAAGACTATACTATCTCCATTGAATGATCTTGGCACCATCATTGAAAATCAACTGGCAATATATGTATGAGTTGTTTTTGTGTCGGAAACCAAATATTGTTCTCACTAAATGGATGTAAATGGGAAGCCAGAAGGCTGGCCAACCTTAATTGCTCTGAAAGGTCAGAGCTGATTACTCATTGTTTAGTTGAAACTATCTGTTTGTATCATGTTAATTTCTGTTACCTCCTGCCTAAAGGCTAGGGGTGTGTCCCAAAGCCTTAATAAAAGGGAGAAAAAGGCCAGAGCAAATGGCAGTCCTTTCCACTAGAGGAAGGCTCCCGCCTGGCCCCCCAATATCGCCAAATTTATGCTTTCTAGTCTCTCATTTCGTTTGCGTGCGGCCTCCTTCAGAACCCGAACCCTGACCCGGGAACCCTGAACCACGCGGGACGTGGAAAGAGGTTCCCACATTTTTGTTTTGTTTTTAGACTTTCAATTTTATTCCATTGATCTATAACCCAATCTTTATGTATTTATGCCAATACCACACTATTGATGGCTATAATTTTGTAATAAGTTTTGAAGTTGAGATGTGCGAGTCCTATAGCTATGTCCTTCTTTGTCAAGATAGTTTTGGCTAGCTATCTACTAGTATATAAAAGGCTAAAATGTTAAGTATCCATCTGATTGTCTGCTGGTCACTATGACGAGTGCTGACCACCAGGGAGCAGACACTCAATGTAGAAGCTTCCATGATGTGCACTGTCCATTTAAAAAGAAAGAGCACAGCAGACCTACCCACAAACCAACATTTGGCTCACCCCAGTGGGACACAAGCCCTGCCACCACACTGGAGTGACACCCCATCAAATTGCAGCCCACACTGCCAAGATCTGATGGTTCAAAATACAGCCCACACCCCAGTCTAGCCCAGGAAAAGTCACTGTGGGTGCCAAGTAATGATGTCATATAGCAACTCCTGGATTCCTCTTCTTAGTGATTAACCTCCTTGGAGTTTCTTCAGCCCAGGGACATGGCTTGCTTTATTGCCAGGTGCAAACTTTTCATTTTAACCAGATGTCTGTGAAGCATTTTCCCATGCCTCATCTCATTTAATCCTCACAGAATTCTTGGAGTAGGTAGATAGAAGACTCAGTAGAATAATATTTTCTCCTCATTTGCCAGAAAACGGAGATTTGGAAAGTTTAGAAACTTTTAGACTGTAAAGAATTAAAAAATGGTGGAACTTGAAAATGTCTTTAGGTTTTCTCACTGTGCAGAATATAGTCAAACATTGCTGCAGTTAAATAGTTTACCCTTTGTTCTCCCTGCATGATCTACAATAATAATCTGCTTTGTGTTGATATTTACTGCTGTGCTGCTGACAATTACCTGAAAGAGAAGTTGGGGTGCTTCACTGGGCTGTAAAATGTTTAGCTATATCAGAAAGCAGGTCTAATTAAGTAAATCTATTCTTTATATATAAAGGGCTAAGTTGATTCATGCATGAACAATACATATACAGCTCTCACTGGCACCAATCGCATGCATGTGTTTTCATCTGTCATAGTCAATTGTGAATTTGGTTGACACTTCTACAATAGAGAAAGGGTGCAGTTTGAGGTACCCTAGCCTGGTGCAGGGTTGGGGGCACAACCTGAAGTCCCCTATCAAGCCCTACCTGGTGGGAAGTGTGGCCTGTTGTCCCCCGACCTGGCGCTGGGGCAGGGGGAGCAGCCTGAGGTCCCCTAGTCCAGCACCAGGATGGGAAGTGCACCTTGAAGTCTCCTGTCAAGCCCTACAGGAAGTAGGGTGCAGCCTCAGGTCCCTGTAAAGCCCCACTGGGCAAGGGTATGGCCTGAGTTTTCCTGACCCAGCACTGGGGGTGTAACTTGAGGTCTCCTTCCATGCCCTGCCAGGCAGGGGAATGCAGCTTCAGTCCCTAGCCTGGTGCTGGGGTGGGAAGTATGGCCTGAGGTACCCCTGGCCTGGTGCTGGGGCTAGGGGTGCAGCCTGAAGTCTCTGTCAAGTCCCACCTGGTGGGGGCCATGGCCTTAGGTCCTCTGGCCTGGTGCCAAAGCAGGAGTTGGGGCCTGAGGTCCCCCATCCTGATGCCAGGGCTGTGGGATGGCCTAAGGTCTTCTGTCCAGCCCTGCTGGGTGGGGAGCATGGCCTGAGGTCCCCTGTCAAGACCCCTGGGGGTGGGGGAGGGTTTAGCCTCAGGTCCCTGCTGATTGCTCATTAAGGTTCCTTAAGGGAACTTGGCCTCAGCTGTGGGTGCAGCCATCTTTGTGATGAGTGATGGTCAATTAGCATATTCCCTCTTTATTAGATAGGATAGTGTTGGGTTTTGTTTTGTATCCAATCTGACAAACTTTGTCTCTTAATTGCAATATTTATATTTTTTAATATTTAAAGTTTTTATTGATATAGTTGAATTATTACCTACAATCTTAAAATTTTGTATTATTGTATTTTTCTTAGTTTTTGTTGTTGTTATTGTTTCCCTTATTTCTGGTTTTAATTATTTATATAATTACATTTTATCTATCCTTTAAGACAATAAACACAAGGGTGAACAAAAGAAGGTTTATAATTGTATGTGAAAGACAGTTTATTCTTTCTTTTTTCTGAGTTTATTCTTGTATTATTAATTTGTATTTTCAAACAACTATAAACCTACTTTTGCCCACCTCTGTATACTTCTTTGAACTTTAATTTTTTTACTGGTTGTGCAAGAGTTTGTATTATACATTTTTAACTAATGTAAATGCACCTTTATATAAGATTAACTGCCTCATGTGTATTGTAGGTATAACAGTATTCTCAGTTCTTCTCTGACATTCCTTATGACTTCACTGTGATTCATTTTTTATCAACATCTAATAGTCACAATGTTGCATTTTTATTTCCTTAGACAAATTTATCTTTTAGATATATTATGGATAATAAAAATATTTTCATTTGGCTTTCATTTATTCCTTCTGCAATGCTCTTCCTTCTTTGTGTTTATTTGTATGCTTTTTATCTATATAATTTTCCTTTTCCTTAAAGAATTTATTTTGGTATTTCCTTCATGACAGGTCAAGTGGTAGCAAATTCCCTCAATGTGTTTCTAAGAAAATCTTTATTTACTTTTTATTTTTGAATTATATTTTCTCTGGACATATAATCCCAGATTGGTCTTTCTCTCTTTCAATACTTTATTTAACCCTGTTTCCCTTCTTGCTTATATGTCACTGATTAGAAATCCTCTATGATTCTTATACTTATTCATTTATAGTATTTTTTAAATTGTCTGACTTTTAACATTTTTTCTTTGTCATATTTTCCTACTATTTGAACATTATATGATCAGGTGCTAGAAATTAGATAGATAGATGATAGATATATAAATATAGATATAGATATAGATATAGATATAGATATATAGGTGAGATTAGAGATAGAGATAGAGATGACAGAGATAGAGATAGAGAGACAGAGATCCTGTCTGACATTCTCTGAATTTCCCAGATCTGTGACTTCAGGTCTGTCATCAATTTTTGAAAATCCTTGACCATTATTCTTTATTAAAAAAGTAATAAAAATATAAAAGCAATAATGGAAAAATCCTGAGCATCATTCACCACTTATAGAACAGGAAATGGAGTTTCACCATCCCATGTTAAGGGAAAAAATAAACATTTATGAATAAAATCTAACTAGTAAATTATTATTTACTTGAATTTAGAGTTGTTCTTCAGAAAGAGAGTATCGATTTCTAGAACTCACAATTAAATGTATATATTTAACACTCACATTTATAAAATATATAAAATACATGTATCTTTAGTACACTAATTTACTTTTTTCTATTTGGGGTAGGGAGGTGCCTAAGCTACAATAAGATGGAATAAGGTAAAAAATGAGATACAGAATTCTACTATCTTATTTTAATCCTCAGTAATAAAGGTGCTGAACAAAAATATCTGTAACCAGCACCCTCAAATAACATATATTTTAAAAGTCTGAATTTGCTATGGTGCTATTGTGTTTCTTGTGTTCAGAGTGTTTCATGTGAACTATTTCTTTGCTAGAGGCCCGTTGCACAAAGATTCGTGCAATAGACCTTCCTTCCCCTAGCTGCCGGCACCGGTTTTCTTCCAGCATCTGGGACCCAGGCCTTCACTCTGGCTGCCGACTTCCATCTTTGCTCCAGCCACAGCCTTCAGTCTTCTTCACTTCAGCTGGAGCCTAAAGTCTTATCCACTCTGGCCAGAGCCCCACTCCTTTAGCTCCCTCCACCCATCTCTCCTTACACAGCAGGTGTCCCACCCACTTGGCCACTCTGTGTCTGTGTATGCAAATTAATCCACCATCTTTGTTGGCTGATTTGCATACTCATTCCTGATTGGCTGTTGGGTGTCAGGGAGGTCTGGTCAATTTGCATATTTCTCTTTTATTAGTATAGATTATTAAATAAATTAAATTAGAGTGTATAAACAAAATGAGGAACAAGTCTGGAAGAATTCATCTCAAAATTATTTGGCAAGATATGGTATGTTACGACTTAATCATAGATTTAACATCTAAGACAGATACCAGTGCCAATCCAAGAGCTCTTAAACATCTAAATTTTTAAAGAAATATTCACACTATATCCTTTGATGCTAACACACTGAGTACATTTACAATCTTTTATTTGCTTCTGCATTTCTCATTTCTGTTATGCAGATGGATAGTATTTTCACAATTCTGTTCTGAAATGCAACTTTGAGTACAATAAAAATAAATACACATCTATGTGTTTGTGATTTTCATTTTTGCTGTTATTTAAAATGCACATATAATAGTTTATCATCTTTAAGCAAAAAAAAAAATCAGAATTACTTTCTTCAAATGTAAGTCTTGTCTCACCCAAATAAAGAAACTAAAATTCTATTTTACTTGATAAGTCCAAATTCAGATATTCTACTTTTTGTACTTCTAAACTTAAAACTTACTGAATTCTCTTATAAATATAAATAAAATTGTCTTTCTTTTTATCCAGATTTTTATGATATGTACCCTAAATTTCTAGCTAGCATTGTTGACTATTAATGTGAAAATATTACCCAAATCAAAAAGAAAAATTGTGAGTTTGTGTGTATGAGGTTCCGGAGCCTGCATGGTTCAGTAAGTACAGGTCAGCCTCCTTGGATAAAGCCAGACAGAGGAGAATGGGGATTCTGTTTGTAGAAGCAAAAGGAGAATATACTTCAAACACTGTGCTGATGCTGTGACAGTGAAACACAGTACCAATTGATCAGGCAACTGACTTCACAGCTGTAGTCAGAAAATTTCATATCATGCATGAATCAAAAACTATTTCTTTGAGTTTCATGGTTTGAAAGATTTTAGAAATTCTTTTTGTAGGTATTTTTTGACCTATTGTTTGTTGGAAATAACTACAGCATCAGAACCTGAGACAATTATAAATAAAATACACTTCCTAAAGAGTTCTTTATCTCTCACATGAATAGATCCTATGAACTTTCTAGGTAGCCCAACAATGATCTGAAATTTTACTATTGATATCCTATTACATATAGCTTTGTGAACAAGATTTTAATGAGTGTAAAATGGAAGTGAACATTTCTGTTACACAGAATTTCAAGTAAGTTCATCTAATTTTCCTCTAACACATGTACATTACATGAAAGTTTAGGTTGGGATTGAAATATATTTTATTTTCAAATAATATCTCAATTTTATATTGTTTTAATTTCAAATAATATCTAAATACTATTATATTCACTTTCTTCAGTTTAATGGGAAAGATACTGTTACTTTTTGATAATACCAGAAAATTAACTTTTATCTTTTTATTTTTACTCCCTTCTGCTAGCTGTGAAAATCAAAAAATAAATAGCAGATATTTTTGCTCACTTCCAACTAGTGGCATAATCAAATCCTGGAAATAACATAGCTAAATACATTTTTTTTTCTTTATTAGACAGTGGTCTTTTTCTATTGTTGAATTGTAATCCATTCTTTCCTATTCATGTGAAGGACTATTCATATATCCCTAATACAAAAATCTGAATGATTTATAATAAGCAAGGGCAAGAGTATCATTCTACAGCTGTTGTCATTTATTTAGGAGCACCATTTATAGAAAAAAACATTAACCTTGGACAATACCATTGCCTCCCCTACAACTCTGATCCATAATTACCAATGAGCTATTGTGCAGATTCTACCATGATAAATAATCTATTCTAGTCATAATCATGAACATTCTATACTATGTCCATTCCTTCCAACAACTGGTTTGTTATTCACTCTAGTTATTTTTATAATGCAATCTCCAGAAAATATTGCTTGGTTAAAGCAATATAATGAACAGATATTTTAATTGCAGATGCTTGTTTGCAGTTGCATCATGGATTAGAAATAAAATCAATATGCTATTATATCGGAACAGCTAGCAAAAGATACAAGAAGTGAGTAAACAAATGTGAATCAACTACAAAATGATTATATGAGACATGGATAATATTACCTCATGATTATAGGATACTTCGGGTTGAATCATAGAAAAATGTAAATAAAACAAAATATAGCTCTAACTAGTTTGGCTCAGATATAGAGCGTTGGCCCAGGGACTGAAGGGTCCCAGTTTTGATTCTGGTCACCTATTGGGGATGTGCAGGAGGTAACTGATTGATATAGTGGTACCTCGAGATACGAGTGCCCTAACATACGAGATTTTTGAGATACGAGCCATCGAGCGTGCAATTTTTGCTTTGAAATACGAGCAACAGTTGAGATACGAGTAATCGCACGGATGGGCCGGCTGCACTCGACCCACCAGTTTACCGAGACTCGAGCGTCTCATAGTTTCCCACGCCTCAAGGTTACGGAACGAATTAAACTCGTATCTCGAGGTACCACTGTATTTCTTTCTCATTTATGTTTCTAACTCTCTATCCCTCCCTCTTCCTCTCTGTAAAAAATAATAAAATACATTAAAAAATTAAAAAAAAACTATATATTTTTCAGAGGGGAGACAAAATTCCATTTTTTAAAAAATTCTAGAACAAGGGAGAAAAGGATATAAGGATATGTAGGGGGAAAGTATATAAAACAATGGTAGCATTTACTTGTATGTTAACATTGTGCATAAAAGTATTACTTGACTTCAATAGAACATTTTATAGTTTCCCACAGGCCCCAGAGAAAAACCTCCTCGATAGACTGCTTTGCATTCTTGTACTGATATAGAAATGTATTATTAAAATTTTAATTATTTTTTAAAATATAGTTTTATTGATTTCAGAGAGGAAGGGATAGGGAGAGAGAGACAGAAACATCAATGATGAGAGAGAATCATTGATTGGCTGAAACCTGGACATGTGCCCTTACTGGGAATGAAACTGTGATCTCTTGATTCATAGATTGATGCTCAACACTGAGCCATACTAGTCAGGCTGTAATTTTAATTATTGAGGAAGTTAAAGATTAGACAAGGTTCAAGGACTGGATCAGTCTCCATGAGTCTCTTTTATTTCTGCATAACTTATGAGCAAAGCACTGTGTCCATCATCTCTCTAAGTGTATTTGTATAGAAAACAGCGTGGGAAGACAGAAAGTGTCTTTCTCCAAAGTTAAGAACTAGCTAATTACAATCTATAATAATAAAAGGGTAATATGCTAATTAAACTGGATGTCTTCTGGACATCATTCCAGACATTCTTCCTGCAGAACCTGGGGCTGGAGGGAAACAGCCTGGGTCCCAGGTGTCTGCAGGCAGCCTGAGGGGAGCCAGCCTGGGTGCCTGAGAGTGGCTAGAGGAGGGAAGGAGCCTGGGTCCCGGCTACCTGCCAACTGCAGGGGCAGGGAAGCAGCACAGGTCCCGGATGCCAGAGGGAAGCCAGCAAACAATTTTCAATCGTTTAAAAGTAATTGGAACAATTTTAAAGGAAGAAAAATGGATGCCGCATCAACTGAACAAAAGACAAATGGAAAACCAAAAAGTCATCAGTAAAATATTGCTTCAGTGGCACAAAAGAAAGTCTTTTTTGCATCAAATTGTGGTTGATGATGAAAAGTGGATTTATTTTGAGAATCCCAAATGCACAAAATCATGGGTTGATCCAGGTTAACCATTAACATCGACTGCAAGGCCAAATCGCTTCAGAAAGAAGACAATGCTCTGCGTTTGGTGGGATCAGGAAGGTGTGGTATATTATTAGCTCTTAATACCAGGCAGAACCATTAATATTGATTGCAACCAACAACAAATAATCAATCTGAACCACACTTTGATGGTGAAAAGTCCAGAATGGGCAGAAGACACAGCAAAGTAATTTTGCTTCATGATAACCCACTATCACACACTTCAAAACCAGTAAAAGACATGTTGAAAGATCTTGGCTGGGAAGTATTAACCCATCCACTATAGTCACCAGACCTTGCTCCTTCAGATGACCACTTGTTCTGATCAATGACACATGCACTTTCTGAGCAGCACTTCAAAACATATGTAGAAGTGGAAATTTGGTTTGCCTCAAAACAAGAAAAGTTCTATTGGGACAGTATCCACAAATTACCTGAAAGATGGGCAAATGTATAGCTAGCAATGGACATTACTTTGAATAAAGCACTTTTGATGTTTCTCCTGAAATTATCATGTTTTCTTTTATTACAAAATCCACATTATTAATTGGTACACCTAGTAAACCATATGTTTTCTCCAGAAAAACATGTAAACATGTATGCTAATACATGTACACACACACACACACACACACACACACACACACACACACATATATAGTTAAGAACTGTCAATTGCAAAGTGTTTATTGACAATCAAGATGGTAAATGGAAAAAAATAGGAAGTCATAATTTTCTGTAATCCCAAAGTTTAAAGTTAAAAACTCATTTCTAATAATTTAAAAACTATTCATCTTTGATTGAGAGAAAATTCAAGAAGATAAATATCAATACAGAAAAAGAATATGAAGTTAATAGACTTTCTTGTTTAATGAGTTACTGATCAGGTTTAGCAACACAAGAGATATTCTTAATGATATGACTGCATTTGGTACATCTTTTTGTTTTTTTTACATTGAGCATTTTTTTTTCTTTTCTTTTTTTAAGCAAACATAGATTAGGAAGCTACAAGTTGCTATGAAGGTTATGTTATGTGATTATATAAATACTGGAGGCCTTGTGCATGAAAATTCATACACTGGAGGGCGGGTCCCTCAGCCCGGCCTGCCCCCTTTCACAGTCTGGGAGCCCTCAGGGGTGGGAGGTGAACCATTGATCAGGGGAAGGCAACACCCCCATCACACCTCTGCTGCTGCCACTGCTGGCAGTGTAAGCCTTGGCTTGCCCTGGTTAACTGAGACTTGGGCAATCCTGGGCGGCTAAGCAGCCACCATCTGATGCTTGCCTGCACCTCGCGCCTGTCTTGGGCAGCTGGGAAGCCAACATCTGAGGCTTGCCTGCACCTTGAGCCAGCCCTGATGGCTGTGCAACTGCCATCTGAGACTTGCCTGTACTTGGAGACAGCTCTAGGTGGCTTGGGGGCTGAGAGGACTGGGATCTCCAGAGGCAGGAGTGCAAAGCAGCTGGACTTGCCTGGGGGTAGCCCTGCCCATACCATGCACTTGCCACCCCAGTGGGGCTGAGGGAACTAGGTGCCACCATCTTATGCCTATTGGCAATGCCATCTTTGAGGGCATGATAGTCAATTAGCATATTCTCTCCTTATTGGGTATGGGCACCACCATCTTTGTGATGGTGTGATGCATATTCCTTTTTTTTTTAAATAAGTAATTCCAGCCATGAGCTACCACAAAGTTCAGTAGAGAACACAGACACACAAACAAATAAAACCTTATCTGGAGCAAAGAGCTAGACAGGCACAGAGAAGAGAAGTGGCACCAGTGCAATCTGGTACATCAGAAAGTACTCCCAGGTGAAATAATGCTCATGATGGACAAGTCACTGTCCTCTCAACTGCAAATGTTCCAGCTGATCTGACTTGTCCCCTTCAGGTTCATAACTAAATATCCTCATTTCTCCACTAGGGACCCTTACCCCAAATCAGCATAATCCCATCTAGCCTCTCCTGACCCTGCTGTCAGAGCAGGTTCACATCTATTTTATCTTCATAAATCTCACAGCAACCTTAGAAATGTATATGTGTTTAGACAGGGAAAGAGATGTAGTAGAAATTATTAGTGACTTGAAAACAAAACAAACAAAAAAACACACAATAAGGTTAAATGATTTCCTTTAATTTAAACATAAAAATATAATGTATTGTAAAAATTGGTGCATTTAAATTATATATGTAGCCTGGTGCACAAAATTCATGCACATTAAAAGGGAATTAGAAGAAATATTTTGATATTACTATTTGCACTTTTTCTATAATAGAAGTGTCAGAGATGAAAGAAAATTAGTAAAATGTATATAAAATCTCCCTCCTGTCAGAGTCTGGGGTGCACCATGGGACCTAGAGTTAAGTCTTCTCCCACCACCCATATGCATTTCATAATGCAGGAGACACAGACCCAGCCAGCCTCACCCCTGTTAAGCCCCTTCGGACTGGGGGCACAGTCAAGTCCCCTGGTCTGGTGCTGGGCCAGGGTTGCAGACTGAGGTCCCCTAATCAAGCTCTGCCAGGCGGAGGATGCTGCCTGAGGTCCCCTAGCCCAGCGCTGAGGTGAGGGCACAGCATGAGGTCTCCCAAACCGGTGACGGGGTGGGGGTCATGGCCTGATGTCCCCTGTCAAGTCTTGTTAGGCTGAGGGTATGGCCTGAGGTCCCCCATCAAGACCCACTGGGTAGGGGTGCTGCCTGAGGTACCTCGGCCCAGCGCTAGGGCAGAGAGTGTGGCCTGAGGTCCTCCATCAAACCTCTCCCTGGGTGAGGGTCATGGCCTGAGGTCCCCGTCAAGCCCAGCCCTCCCTGCAGCATCATGTCAGTGCTGAACAGGGACGCACAGAGGCAGTGTCACATCCTAGCTGGGGATGGAAGCAGGCTGCTTCACCTCAGCACTGGATGGGGATGCACACAGGCAGCATGAGGTTATCACTGGGGGTGGAAGTCCCCGCCCCCTTCCCCACCCTCAGACTGGCTGTGACTGGGACACCATAATGGACAAATTAGCATATTACCCCTTTAAATGTATAGATAAGTTAGGCCACTATTTGTGAACTAATCTTTGGACTGGACATTTATCAAAAGTGTCTGAAAAGTCAATGCTAAGAATAATAGGTGGGGACAGCTTATGGAACTGGCCTCATTGTCTGTGATTTGAGCTGTCACTCATTCCTTCTATCCGTTTTCTATATTAGCTTAATTTTAAGATTACCTAAAATTAAATATTTAATGATATCCAAATCTGGAAATCTATTTAACCTATAGAGAAGAACATCCTCCATTATCAAACATTCCTGGAAAAATCTCTTATCTTAACATTTTCCTGCCCTGAGCAAGGAGTATAGATATTTGATAATTTTTTAACTGCCTTTGAGTAAATATGTAGTGATCATGATGACATCTCAAATGTGTGTGTGTGTGTATAGTTCTATAATATCTCTTACAGTTGTATTCAACTTGCCCAATAAAATGTTGATACTTTATCTCTCCACACACTGCACAACAGCTGTAATCATAAACTTGCCAAGATCAATTAAATTCATTCAATTTAATTCTGACCACATGGTACAACTTAAAACTTGGTTTAGGAAGAATAAAGTACATGACGCCCTAAATTTTCTAACTTGGGAAATCTGAGAAATAGCAAGTTATAAAGGGTAATAACTTGAGGGGAAAAAATGTTTTCTCAGTTCAAGTCAATGTTACATTATTTTTTAATTTTTATTTAATAAAATATACTATAAAAATGTATAGCAAAAAGAAAAGCAATCTAAAACAAGCACTATTTAGTTTCCAGTGTAGTTTAATCACAGGGAAAAGGACTATATACAAATCATAAAAATCAAACTTATTTTATTTTGGAAACAACTTTTAGATTGGAATTTTGAATTTTCCATTCTTAATTCATATTCAGTATGATATCTATGGAGAATTACCAGATTTCTTCTTAATGTAATAGATTCAACTTTCCCCCTTTAACATGAAAAAAAAATTCTTCTTGAATAAAAGAATGTATATTGAAGAGACCGAGAGAATTAATCTTATCTAAGATGCTTTTATGGAAAATATTTGAAAGGTTGTTTGTAGTTTTTACTTTGGGGAAAATAGTAAAGTAATTTACATTTATTTTGCACATGTGTTTTCTTAGTCATATACATTCTGTTTTATAATGGAAGAAGCTGAGTATTTTAAATATTAGGAGATTTGTTTTCCATAATAAATCTCACTATTCTTTAAAGTATATATAAATACGTAACTCTAATACCTTAACAATTCCTGAGTCAGTCCAAGGGTTCCACCAACTCATCGACTTTGCTCCAAAACTATCACATTAAAACCCATGGGGTCCTGTTTGTAGTTAAAAATAAATTTAGATCTTTAACCACTCATTATTCATTTACATCCAAAATTTTCCAAGTAATTACTAAATCTATCATTTCTAAACATAGTATTACATTTTACCTCTGTTAAAATTATTTTTTTAATTTAAATTTTTATTTTTAGCTATTCAATTTTAGGGTAACACTCAAATAATCCTCAGAGCTAATAAATTCTATTTCTCTACTTCTTTCTAGGCAAATTGATGAGTGGTGTTTTGAGGATTGGCTGTGTTCCCAGTTCCCACAAATGGCAAAGGCTTCTGTGAAACAAGTTAATTAAAATTGACTGCTTGTTTTAGGCAGAAGAAACAAGCAGAATGCCGGATGTTCTAAAGAGTGATTGAGCAATTTAAGCAAACAGAATAACCTACCTTCAAGCTAAAGAATAAAATAGTGTGTTATGTTGGCTTTGCTTAAAAAGAGTAAGCTTTTAAAATCTTCATTTTAATTGAATAAATATAAATATGAAATATATACCTGAATCAAATAAAATATGCTATACTAGTATAAAAAACAATAACTTCACAAAATCTATTAATTAGCTCTTTTCTTGACTAATGTTTTAAAAGAAGTTTAGCTTAGATTATACATATATGCTAAATTTATTTTACTAGTATCTATAATAAAGAGCATATTTTCCAAATTGTGCATACATTTGTCATCAATTTTTATCTAATTCCTGGAGCTCAGGAAAACTATAGCAAAATTAAATAAACAAATAAATAAATATATAAATGCAGTGAATTGGAATTGTATGATGGAATTTACTTTTAAATAGTACTATGCCTAAATGTTTGTGAGGATCCTCTAGAATCTAGAGTCTAGATTCTACTGCATTAAAGAAAGTTACCAGCTAAAATATTTAATGCATGATGTTAATATGGCTTAATGAGCTGAGAATTGAGTCTGTAACCATAGTTTGGTCACATTTTAGACAAGAAATGGAAGGCTGCTAACTTGAGCTAAGTAGCTACTCATTGAGAGGAACACTACCTAGCAACGCAAATATTAATGTAAGAAAACTATTAAGATTAATTATTCGTACTATTTAATTTTATTTCATTTATTTTGAATTTTGATAACCTAAAGCTTGCATAATCTGTTATTTTCATTTTTTCAAAGTTTTAGATAGATAGAATGAGTTATTTGAAAACCTGTTAAAATCCAAGGTGTATAAAAATGAACTTGAATCAAAACTTCAAAATCATACACCAATATTCATGTTTTCCTCAAAGAAAATTACCTTCAGCATACACTCGGTTTATATACATGCCAACCACATTTGATTTTCTGAATTCCACAAGAAGATAAAATTATATGTTACATGTTTTGAAAAGTTGGAGGACTTAAAACAATTGGGTGCCCAAAAGTATAGTATCACAAGGTAAGTCTTACATCAATGGAAGAAAAACATTTGAAAACAAAAGGACAATAATCTGAAAAGCCACTAAATTTCTGAAATCTTTTTTTTTGTTTTGTTTTTAGAATTGTTAAACAGAGCTCAATAGAGCATACAATAGCTATCTTTATATTATACTCTTATCTCGCACAGATAATTTTTTAGAAAGAATTAGGTTGTAGAAAGATGTATGTGTTTAGCATATGTTTAATCTTCCCCCCCACATCTCTCAATGTCCAAAACTTGTCTTTTTCACTTATTCGTACATCCTACTTAGCTCAACCTAGCTATCATTTTTTCCACAACAAAAAATCTGACCCTACAAAACCAGATTAAATACCATTTTTCATACATTTTCTTGGCTACCCAGAATCTAGACTTTTTTCTTCTTTCTTTTTTAGTGCAAGCAAGTATGAATCTTGGTATGAAACAGAGTACATCCCCACTATAAAACTGTAAAAACTAGTCTCTCACTTTCCCAGGTCATTTAATGCAATTATTAAAACGGTTATATATTTCTAGGGTGCTATTGGTTGCTTTTCACATAAGCTCCTTTTTCTTCTTTCTTTCACTTTTTAAATTAAGTATTTACCTTTTCTCCTACACATTCAAAATCTACATAATTTTATTCTTTCATTTATTACCCTTAACATATTCACATGCACACTTACCAAGTCTCAAAAAGCTAAATAAAGGTTTCTACCTAACCACAGAAGAATACAAGGATGTTGGATCACTTTAAATCAAATTAATTCCCATCTAGCTCATTCATTTTTATTGTTCGATATTTTTGTCCATTAATTTTTAATTTAGACAATTCTATTAATGTGTTATAAATTAACAGTTCACTTCAATGTAGTATATTTATCAATTTCTTCATTACCATGCTTTCTTGCATATCATTAATTCCTTCTGGGATCATATTTATTTCTTCCCAACTACGTTTAAAAATTGCTTCACACCGAAACCGGTTTGGCTCAGTGGATAGAGCGTCAGCCTGCGGACTGAAAGGTCCCAAGTTCGATTCCAGTCAAGGGCATGTACATTGGGTGTAGGCACATCCCCAGTGGGGGTGTGCAGGAGGCGGCTGATCGATGTTTCTCTCTCATGGAAGTTTCTGACTCTCTATCTCTCTCCCTCTCTGTAAAAAATCAATAAAATATATTTTAAAAATTGCTTCAGTGAAGGTCTATGCATGGAGAATACATTTGTCTAAAAACAGTTTCATTTTGCTTTTATGCTAGAAAGACAACTTTTCTGATTACTCTTAACAATGAAAGTGTCATTCTCCTTTTCTTAAGGCTTCTGTATTTAGCATGGATAAACTTGGTATTATTGTAATTATGATTGATTCTTAGACAATCTGACTCATCTTTACTTCCAGAAAATGCTACAACTTCCCCTTGGTAGTAAGTGGTCTGTAGTCTAATTGTATTTAGTTGAGATGTGTATTTTTTAATTAATTTGGTTCAATTTTTTTAGCATCCTAAATATTATAACATCAATTTTGAAAATTTCTCACTTTTAATCTCTGTCATTTACTTTTGATCCCTTTCTTTAAGTATCTCCTTCTGGAATTCTTTTCAAATGGCTCTGAAACCTTCTCCATGTCTCTGCAATAATTATTTACAGAAATTTTCATTCTTTGTTTTTAATTCCAAGTAATTTCTTCATATCTATTAGAAATTAACCTATTTTTCTTCATCCATGTCTAACCTGCTGATTACCCCATCTATTAAAGTTTTACTATTACTCTTATTTTTTTTCATTTCTAGAAGTTTAATATTTTCTTTCCACAATTATCTGATATTCTATAGCATATATTTTTATTAGTCATATTTTGATATGATATATACATACTACTAACCATTTTAGTATATTCATATTACATATATGATACTTTCATTATCTGAAGTTCTTATAAATCTAAATTTTGCTGCAAGATTTTTGTTTCTTTCTCCCTACTATAATAATTATATTTTTGAGCTTTAAGTTAAAATATTAACTCATGATCAGTAGGATTATTTTGTTAGAATTTTAAAAGGCCTGGTTTCAGATTGTAAAAAGATTTGAATTGCTTCTTTATTGAATAACTGCATCCAAGAAAATCTACTCTTAATTTTACTTTTTGTTAATTTTTTCATATTCTTTTTGAGCTTTACTAATTTGTAAAAGTGGAAATGGTGAACTAGATATTACCTGAGTTCCCTTTCAAATCTGGAACCTTGAGATTCTGAATGTTACATTCTATTTAAACACATTTGCAGGTGGTCTTGTGGCTCATAGGTATTAAATGTTGTACAGAAAAAGATGGCTGAAAAAATGTAAAACATTGCATTTAAAATTACCTTTGCCCCTAGGAGGGATTTTACTTTCATTGAATATTATAAAAATACATTTTTTTCAAAGAAAGATGTTCTTTCATATTTCTCAGTAATAAATGCTTATATGTCTTTGTATTAGTTGAGAGAAAACTTATCTAGAAATACTTATTGATTAAAAGGAAGAACTTTATTTTAAATGAGCCAGTTCAATATAGGACGGTTTTACTTCAAATTATTAAACCTGCTTTTAGTTTAAGTTATTAGAGAGGGTCCATTCACTGTTCCATTCATTTCCATAGTCCAGCAGCAGGTACTCCTGAGAAAGATTGGAGTCAGGGCACAAAACCATAGGAAACATCTTAAATAACATATATTCCATTCCCCAGCCCCAAGTCCCTGAGAACCACCATATTATTTCTGCTTTTATGGTATCAGTTTCTGTAGCTTCAGTCTTTTAAATAATTCTTACATTATCATTGAAGTCAAATAAATACAATTACTAGTACTACCTGGAGAATGAAAATTTTCAGAGCTGCCATCTTGCGCCCCCGCGTGTGTGCGCTTATTCTCAGCTGGTCTGCCCTAGACCCCCTGAGCGTCATCAGCCCTAGTCCCCCGCGCGGCCCCGTTTCCTCTCCAACAAGATGAAAGAAACTATTATGAACCAAGAGAAACTCGCCAAACTGCAGGCGCAAGTGCGCATTGGTGGGAAAGGAACTGCTCGTAGAAAGAAGAAGGTGGTTCACAGAACAGCTACAGCAGATGATAAAAAAAAGCTTCAGTTCTCCTTAAAGAAGTTAGGGGTAAACAATATCTCTGGTATTGAAGAGGTAAATATGTTTACAAACCAAGGAACAGTGATCCACTTTAACAACCCTAAAGTTCAGGCATCTCTGGCAGCGAACACTTTCACCATTACAGGCCATGCTGAGACGCAGCAGCTGACAGAAATGCTACCCAGCGTCTTAAACCAGCTTGGTGCAGACAGTCTGACTAGTTTAAGGAGACTGGCTGAAGCTTTGCCCAAACAATCTGTGGATGGAAAAGCCCCACTTGCTACTGGAGAGGATGATGATGATGAAGTTCCAGATCTTGTGGAGAATTTTGATGAGGCTTCCAAGAATGAAGCAAACTGAATTGAGTCAACTTCTGAAGAAGATAAACTTGAAGAAGTTTCTGGGAGCTGCTATTTTATATTATGACTGCTTTTTCAAATTTTGTTTATGGATCTGATAAAATCTAGATCTCTAATATTTTTTAGCCTAATGCCCCTGGACATTGCAGCTCTTTTCAGTTTTTGCTTATACATAAATCATTCTTTGCAGCTAATTAAGCTGAAGAAGCTTGGGAATAAAGTTTGAAACAGGTTAATAAAAAAATTTTTTTTTTCAGAGGGTTAGGTTCTAATCTAATTGATTCTGGTGTTTTCTTTTTTATTTTGTTTTCCTCTTCCTCTCATTCCACGAGTACCAGTGGTTTACGTAAACATTCAGTGGAGCTCTGTCACATTGAATTTCAGTTGCATCTCCTTGGAGGATTTCTACGGAGACTCCAAGATACCCCCAAGGGAAGAGTTCCTAGTCTTCAGCTGCCAGCACCCATCAGCCCCCAGAGAGTTATTTCTTGTTTGCTGGATCTAGCTGCAGCTCTTCACCACCAACCTCTGCCCAGAGACCTTCTCCAAAATCCCTTTAGTTATAACAATACCTTCTCTAATGATATCTGACTCACAACCTTGAAGCAGTATATTCATTCCTTAGGTACTCTCCTCAGCTCTAAGGTATTGTTTAGAGTTCTCTTTGTCCCTTTATAAGTAACCTCTTCTTTATAATTCATAATTCCTTATATGAAAGTTTCCTTTTTTCAAATTACCATGTGGTTCTTGTTTTCTTACTAGGCCCTGACTGATCATCCATCTTAGATATGAGGAAACTGAAGCACAGGAATGTTAAATGATTTGTCCAAGTTCACACAATTCATTGAATCACTTTTCAAACTCAAGTTGTCTGGTTCCAGCTTATATAGCCACTAAATTGTAAAAATTTGACAGAAGTAAATTAGTTATTTGGCATATTGAATTATATATATATTTCAAAGTATCTTTATTAATAGAAAAAAACTAGCTATTTTTCCCTCTTGTTTCCTTTACTCACAAATGTACTCTCAGTTCTTTTGTCACAAAATGAAATAAACAATTAACCATGAAAATTCTAATATGCACAGTGAGGAAATGAACAAAATTCCATGAAATTTCTATGTTCATTCTACCTAATGATTTTCAAATTTAAAGAAAATTTAATAAATTAATAAGGGTAAAGTTGAAATAAAATTAAATATAATGATATAATGTATATGTCATACTGCTTTTGCTGAAAAATTCAGAAAAAAAATTAGAGTTTACTTACATGCAGAAAGCACTGAATATAATCCCAAATTTTGAGTAAATTTTCTTACTCTGAGCCAGGGAATAGGCCACTGCTGAGTTTCCATGATAGCTTTTTTTGTGTGTTCTTGCAAAAAGATGAATGAGATGAAAGTAAATGATACTTTCACTCATAGTTGAAAGGCTGAGATCAGTTGACCTATTAGCTCTCTCATCATAAACCAGAGATGAGAACTGTGATAGAATACATGTCTTGGAGATAATATTATGAACTTTACTTCAAAGAAGGTTATTCTCTAGACTAGATAACACTGTAGAATATAAAATAAGATATTTTTATTCAGTGCAAATATATTTTATTTCCTTACACTAGGCTCTGTTGTAAAACATGGTGCGGTTATGAAATCCGCACTGTATGTGAGGTTATAGAAAACAAATGGGTAGGAGAGTGCTTAGCAAACTTTCATTCTTTAGTTTTATACCTTTGTTCTTTGTCCTCCATAGGAAAGAAATTGTCAATTCATTTCATTGAAGCATTACTTTCCTAGTCTTGACATAAAGTCCATCTTATAGCTTCATAATTCTTGGTTTGTACCATGAAAATAGATGCCATTTAGGAAACCAGACAGAATAGATTAGACCCAATTTCAATTCTGTGTATGTACAAATATAAGTTATTATATATAATATTTTCCACAGTAGACTGCGTTCCCATCCTGCCACCTTAGTTTTCCAGGACAACAGTTATATGACTTTTTACTTCTATGCCTTTCATAAACCTGTGTTTTTGTTTTTGTTTTTTTTTAAAAAAAAAAAAACACAATATACTAAAATTTAAAAGCCACATATGCCCTGATAAGAGTATATTTTCCTAACGTCAGAAGAATGATGAATGTAAATAGTTATTCAAAGTTTAGTTAAAGCTATGTTTCTAATCCTGCAGCTATACATTATTTTTTTAAAAAAGTAATGAGTTTGATGAGGCTTTGCCTACCACTGGGGTTGTCTTTATATTTAGAATTTGAATTTCATCTCACAATCACCTTGCCTTTCTTGTACAGTATTATTTTGTGCATTAAGATATAATGCACCTGAGTCAGATTTATTGCTTGACCATTAGTCATGGCAAAATTACTTAGCTTTTCTGAGAATTCGTTTCCTCATCACCTAATAAGATTTATACTACCTACACCGAAGTATTGTTGTGAAAAGAAAACAAAGTGAGAAAACTTAAATACTTTGTAGAGTACTTTGACAAATTGTACAAATTATATATAGGTGCTATGTTGTTGCTTATGATATTGTAAAATCTTAAGTGGTTTTAATCAATAGCTAAGTTCAATTGTAGGCAAAAAAAAAATCAACTTTTAGTTTATCACAACCATACTTCTTTTGCTTTGACTACTCAGAGATATTTTTGGGTACAAAATGAGGAAGATATTTCTACTTGAAAATACAACAATTAAAGGAGTCATTTATATTTAATGGATATACTAGGTCAGTGGTCGTCAAACTGCGACTTGTGAGCCACATGCAGTTCTTTGGCCCCTTGAGTGTGGCTCTTACACAAAATACCACAGCCTGGGTGAGTCTATTTTGAAGAAGTGGTGTTAGAAGAAGTTTAAGTTTAAAAAATTTAGCCCTCAAAAGAAATTTTAATCGTTATACTGTTGATATTTGGCTCTATTGACTAATGAGTTTGCTGACCACTGTCTAGGTATACCAGTTAATAATGGCAGATTTGGTAATCAAAGAAAACATGATAATTTCAATAGGAACATCAAAAGTGACTTATTCAAAGCAATGTCAATTGCTAGCTACACATTTTCCCCATCTTTAAGGTAATTTGTGGATACCATTCCAATAGAACTTTTCTTGTTTTGAGGCAAACCATTCAGAGATCCAATTTTCCACTTCTTCGTATGCTTTGAAGTCCTGCTCAGAAACTGCATGTGCCATCGATAGGAACAAGTGGTAATCTGAAGGAGTAAGGTCTGGTTAATACTTCAGGAGGGTTAATACCTCTCAGGCAAGATCTTTTAACATGTTTTAACTGTTTTTGAAGTGTGTGATGATGCATTATCATGAAGAAAAATTACTTTGCTGTGTCTTCTGGCCCATTCTGGATGTTTCATGATCAAAGTGTGGTTCAGATTGATTATTTCTTGTCGGTAGTGGTCAGTATTAATGGTTTTACCTGGTTTTAGAAACTCATAACACACCACACCTTTCTGATCCCACCAAACGCAGAACATTGTCTTCTTTCTGAAGCGATTTGGCCTTGCAGTCGATGTTGACCTGGATCAACCCAGGATTTTATGCATTTGGGATTTTCAAAATAAATCCACTTTTCATCATCAGGCACAATTTGATGCAAACAAAGATTTTCTTTCATGTCATTGAAGCAACATTTTACTGATGAATTTTCGGTTTTCCATTTGTCTTTTGTTCAGTTGATGTGGTAACCATTTTCCTTCCTTTAAAATCTTTTTCATTGCTTGTAAATGATCAGAAATTGTTTGCTGAGCAGCGTTTAATCTTTCTGCAAGTTGATTTTTGAGTTTGACATGCATATTCATCCAATATTGCTTGTACTTGTTGATCTTCAAACTTTTTCGGTTGACTTGGATATTCTTTGCTGTTCACATTGAAATCATCACTTTTAAAGCAGGATTCACCAGTATTTTGAGATGGAGAATGTTCACTATAAGCTTCCCAAAGTATAGAATAACTTTTTCTTCAAAATAAAATAATGAATTAAAACTTCATGCAAATGCTATTTTTTGGCATGAAATTTGATATTTTTTAATAAATCTTTATTGTTCAGATTATTGCAGTTGTTCCTCCTTTTCCGCCAATAGCTCCCTCCACCTGATTCCCAACCCATACCTTGCCCTTACCACCCCACCCACTGTCCTAATCCATAGATGTACAATTTTTTGTCCAGTCTCTTCCCACACTCTGCAAATCCCCTTTCCCCTGAGAATTGTCAGTCCACTCCCTTTCTATGGCCCTGATTCTATTATATTCACCAGTTTATTCTGTTCGGTGGATTTTTTATTCACTTGATTTTTAGATTCATTTATTGATAGATACGTATTTTTTCTCACTTTGTTGTTCATAATTGTTATATTTAGCTTTTTCTTCTTCTTCCTCTTCTTAAAGAATATCCTTCAGCATTTCATATAATTTTGGTGTGGCGGTAATGAACTCCTTTAGCATTTTCTTGCTTGTGAAGCTCTTTATCTGACCTTCAATTCTAAATGGTAGCTTTGCTGGGTAGAGTAATCTTGGTTGCAGGTTCTTGCTATTCATCACTTTGAATATTTCTTGCCACTCCCATTTGGCCTGCATTGTTTCTGTTGAGACATCAGTTGACAGTCATATGGGTGCTCCCTTGTAGGTAACTCTTTTTCTCTTGCTGCTTTTAATATTCTCTCTTTGTCTTTTGCCCTTGGCATTTTAATTATGATGTGTCTTGGTGTGGTCCTCTTTGGATTCCTTTTGTTTGCAGTTCTCATTGCTTCCTGGACTTGTAAATGTATTTCTTTCATCAGGTAGGAGAAATTTTCTGTCATTATTTCTTCAAGTAGGTTTTTAATAACTTGCTCTCTCTCTTCTTCTGGCACCCCCATAAATCTGATGTTGGTATGCTTGAAGTTGTCCCAGAGGCTATTTATACTATCTTCATATTTTGGGATTCTTTTTTCTTTTTGCTTTTCCAGTTAGATGTTTTTTTCTTCTTACCATTTCAAATCTTTGACTTGACTTTTGCAATCCTCTAGTCTGCTGTTGGAACTCTGTATATTATTCTTTATTTTAGTCAGTGTATACTTAACTTCTAGTTGGTCCTTTTCATATCATTGAGGGTCTCACTAAATTTATCGGTCTTTTCTAAAAAATTCTTGAAAAACCTTATAATCATGGTTTTAAACTCTATATCCAGACGTTTGCTTTCCTCCATTTCTTTCATTTGTGACCTGTTTCTTTGTCTGCATTTTGGCTACTTCTCTGTGTTGATAGAGTGGCCTTGTGTGCTAGTTGTCCTATAGGGCCCAGTGGCTCAGCTTCCCCAATTACCTGAGGTGGACAGTATTGGTGCACCCCTTTGTGGGTTGTATGCACAGTCTTGTTGTAGTTAAGCATTGATTGTTGATGGTATCACTGGGAGGAATAGATCTCCAAGCCAATTGGCTGTGAGGATCAGTTGTGTCTATGATAGGAGAACTTCCGTGCTGGAGACACCCTTGCTTCAGTGGGTCTTTGGTGCCCCCTGAGTGTGTCTCTTATGGAGCTAAAGAGTTGTAATCTGGATGGTCTAACTCTGACCACTGAGTATACTGGCTCTTGGATCTCCAAGGAGGTGCAAAGTCAGCCACTGCCTGAGGCCACCCAGCAGGATCTACAGAGAGATCTGTAGATTCCTCTTCTTTGTTTGGGGTTTGGAGGTATCCAGATGAGACCCAGCTGTGAAGCAATGCAAGCTACTCTTCAGCTTTGAGCCTTCTTTTGGGGGCTCTGGGACTCTCTGACCCAGCTGCATTATGTTAGGTTTTAGATTGTAAAGGGCCAAGCCATTCATATGCAAAAGCCTCTATACACAGTTTGGGTAGGGTTGTAAGTTGGGTGGGGTGGGGGTCTCAGGGAATCATCAGGGTGGAGCAAACACACCAATAGCTGATTGTCCCCTCTGCCCCAAAGAGGTCCCTGGGTCTCTTTGTACCATGGCACTGTGTAGGAACAATGATCACAGCAAGCACCTCTGAGAGAAAACCACCCTCATATTCTGGCCCAATGCTAGACAGTCTAGTTTCTCCCCTATGAGTCTGGGTCCCCAGAGTCTTGCCCAGAACTGGAGTTCAGAGCAGTTGGGAGCTTGTGTCTCTCTCCTGATTGAAAAAGACAACTGTGTCCTCAATTGCCAGCCACTTCCCAAGCATGCCTCTATCTGTACCTCTGGACTTTACTTCTGTACCTTGGCACCTCTGCACCTCCTCCTAGTCTCAGTGTGCTTTTCTCTTTCCTTCCAGTTGTATAGTTTCCACTCTGCTAGACTTCTTGTTTTCTGGATGATATCCATTTGTCTTTTAGTTGTAGTTTTAAAGTGGCTGTGTGAGGTAACAAGTTCAGGTGTTTACCTATGCCGCCAGCTTGGTTTCCTCAAAATTCAACATTTTTAAGCATAAAAATATATATGATGTTAACACCTTCAGCAAATTTGACATAATGAATTTTTGAAGCTTGTGGTCAATACAACCAAATAGCATACATATCAAATTGCATATATAGCAACATATGTATGTGTAATTCCATCTATTGAAAAGAAATTGGCATTTTTATTTGCTACACCTGGTAGTCATACATAAATATAAATATGAAAATTATACTAGTACAGGCATATACATTAAACAACCAGTGATAAACCAGTTAAAAAGTTAATATAGAAAGTGTTTCTTACTCTAACATATGACACTTGGGGGCTATTGTTTGTAAAACAAAACAAAACAAAAAAACACACACCTGTATATCACAAATAAAATTCATTCACACAAGTAGTACCATAATTATTTAATGGCAGGAAATATTACAAAAGGCTAGGGCAATAGTTGACCTACCATCCTAGATATAATGGTTAAGCATAGACCTTACTTGAGATTCTGAAAATGTAATTTCCACATTTAATACTTTTTTTTTTAAGTTTGACCATACCCTTTTATTTATATGTTTGTCAACATGGTCAAGAGATATTATCACATATTAGAAGACCTAAAAAAAGGGAAAATTAGAATTTGGTATCCTTTCATTTTTGCTTAGAGGAAGCCACAAAGACATGGGACAAACCCATTTAACACAGATATCAATTACTGGAAGGAAAAAAACAACAACATTAGTTCTGGAGTGTCTTAAGAACTTGATTTTCAGCAGAATCCATTTACAATCTTCAAAGTGACACTGACTCCATTAGAGACCAAATGTAAGTAAATGATCAAGCTTAACAGAAGTGCTTAAAGAGCCATAAATCAGGAAGAGTTTGAAAGTGAGGAGATTATTAAGGTTAACTGTTGTAAGATAAGGAGGTGAGAAACCTTGTCAGAGCAACAAGATAGTTATCAGTGCTATAAGGTAAAAATCATTACTTTAGAAGGAGAATTTAGTTTGTTCCTAAATAAAAGAAGATTGATTTTTGTTTTCATTTTATAGGTTTTATTTTCCTATTGAAATTTCAAGCTGGAGATTAAGGTTAATGGGAAAGAGAGAAATACTGAAATACTAAAAAGGTTTTGTTAAGAGAAATTCATAAGCATCTATTTGTTTTTGTGATCATTATGAGAACTGAAAAATACAAGTCCCTAAACAATCAGCAACCTATTTTCATTTCATTTATAGCACTATTATGTTTGCAAGACTAGATATCGTCATGAAATGAGGACAATTAACAGAAGAGAGGTGAGCCCAGGGAATTTCCAAACTTTTACATAAATTTAAAGTTTACCTGAACTCAGTTATTTTACTAATGTAGCAAAATGATAGTAATAAGATATTCAGATTTTATATCTATCTTTAACGAAATTAGGAGATGATTTTCTAGCTGGCAATCAGGATTCAAATAGCTCTTTCCTAATTAATTGAGAACAGTTTCAATTGCCTTTGGTAGTATCTAATCCTCAAAGCAGAATGCATTTAAGCTGACAGAAAAAAAAAACACAGAGAAAAATATAACTACAGTGGAGTAATACCAGGGCAGCAAAATCTACAGGGGAAAATACCCCCCCCCCTCTCTCTCATCACTTTCTTATTCTATTCCTCTCATGCTCTCAGTTTTAAAGTGACTATTGTAATTTGGGGCAAGATTCAGTTAAATTTTTATTTTTTAAATTATAAAGTAAAAATAATATCACTCCTGCACCTATTATGGGCTAGGTGCTATATTAGGCACTAAAAATACAAATATAAATTAAATATATTTTCTGCTCTCAATAAATTCAGTTTACAAGCATGTTAAATAACGAATGTGTTTGTATAGAATGAGTGTTATAATAATGTGTACTGCATTATCCTTTAAAAATGAACATGATTAGTCAAATCCTTCTTTTCATTTCTTCACTAGAGGCCTGAAAATTCATGTAAGAGTAGGCTTTCCTTCGCACCTAGGACCCAGGCTTCACTCTGGCCCTGGCTTCATCCAGAAGGACTTCCAGAATGATGCCCAGAAGGATGTCTGGTCTAATTAGCATATTACCCTTTATTATTATAGATTTTCACAATCATGTAAAGTTTAATAATGCACAGATAATAAGAAATTAATCTCAATGAAAGTCAGTGGTATTATAAGACTTCTGCAACTGTTTCAAATTTGCAGATGGTAGGATCAGTAAGTCTTTTACCTTTTACAGTTGAATTATCATTTCTTGGTACAACTATATTATATCAGTACAGTCTTCCACCCACCCAAACAACTGTTATGTAGAGTATGTTATTCTACTAATTTTCACATCCATTTCAAAAAGTATCATAACACACAAGAGGCTTGACCATCATTGCAAAAATGCTAGTCACTTTAAACACCAAACATTAAGTTGTCCCGACCCGCGGGTAAAGTCAACGAGGACCCTAGAGGGGGAGTGGGGATGAAAGGGACAAGAGACACAAGGAATGGAGACAAGACAAAGTTCTGATCAAGTCTCATTTATTCAACAGTAGATTGGGGTATTTATGGGGAGAAGGAGGAATGAGGAAGTTAGCGAAAGTTCCTAGCCCTAAGGTGAAACGCCTGGCTTTCTGGAGATAGGGAAAGAGATAGGGTTTGGGGTAATAGAAACCTAGCCTGAGGTTAGTGCTAATGTGGCTGGCGCTTACTAGAAAATGGCTATCAAGCACAACAAGTTTCCCACATTAAGTACATAGTATCCTCATTTAAGTCCTGAAATCAGAGTCTTTGCATTCACTACCAAGTTGAACTCCTTTTGAACATTCTACCTAGGTTTATAGCTGAGTCCTGAGAGGATTGAAATTCAGAGAGCTTCTTAGCCTATGCAGGCTACCATATAGCCTGCCCTCAGACACCAGTGGACTGGAGGAATACTGGAATTTTCTTGTTAAATGTACAGCCAGTAAAATCCAATTTATCTCTTATCTTTATAATCATTGAGCATTGTCCAATATGAGAGAATAATTGGCCTTTACCCATTATTATATTCTACCTTGCTCCTCTCCTCTAACTTCCATACTAAAAGGACATCATATTTAACCCAATCGCACTTACACTGACTTATTACCTATGTTCCAGAACTTTTACATATCCCAGATTTGGCATTTCTGAGCTGTTTGCACTTGGACAATTTACTTAAATCTTCTCTTCTGATTCTTTATTAGATGTGTTCAATCCACAAGGAAAGATGCTACAAGTCTACAAATACCTTAAGAGCTAATCAGGATACTTCTTTTTAGTTTGTAAAAAACCTCCATCCAAGGATGATCTTGAGAAACAGCAGCATGCCTTAAGATGGATCTACCTGATGAGAAAACTCATCTATTTCTGGAGAGCAACAGATGGGGGCACTATGAGTATCCTACATTAGTGGCAGAGAGCAAGCAGAACTCGTGGCCCATTGAGCTTCAGGCAAAAGAAGATTGGGAAAAGATTAGCATCAAAGCCTCCAAATGGCATCTGAGCTATCTTAATAAACCTTTTCTAGTTATGCTTGGGGAAGAGCCAAGGAAATTCAAAATGCCTTCCATATACAATCTATTCATAGAATTCCCAGTGTATTCACCCCGGCATATATTCTTACATGCTTACAGTTACAAAAACTCCAAAGCCTGCCAAAGGAGGAGTAGCAGGGACTAGCATAGTAACAGATACCACAACAACCTTAAATTATCCTTTCTTTAGTCCTTAGCTAAATATATATATATGAGTTGACAAAAAAGAAATAAAAAATAGAACAACTGAGGAGGCAGCAGACATAGGTTCTTCACTTAAAAATGTACCAGCTACAGAGAATTCAGAAATTGACCCAAACCATTATGCTAAATTAATATTTGACAAAGGAGGCAAGAGCATACAATAGAGTTAAACAGTCTCTTAAATAAATGCTGTTTGGAAAATTGGTCAGATACATGAAAAAAAATGAAATAGACCATACACCATACATAAAAATAAACTCAAAATGGATAAAAAAAAACTTAAACATAAGACAGGAAAACATAAAAATCTTAGAGGAATTCACAGGCAGCAATATCTCAGATATAGGCCAAAGCAATATCTTCACTTATATAACTCTCAGGGCAATGGAAACTAAAAAGAAAATAAATAAATGGGACTACATCAAAATAAAATGCTTCTGAACAGCAAAAGAACTCATCAACAAAACAACAAGAAAGCCCACTACACGGGAAAACATATTTGCCAATGTTGTCTCGGATAAGGGTTTAATCTCCAACATTTATAGGGAACTCTACAACTTAAGAAAAGGAAGATAAACAATCCAGTCAAAAAATGGGCAATGGACCTAAATAGATACTTTTTGAAAGAGGACATAAGGAAGCTATGAGATATATGAAAACATGTGCAAAGTCACTAGTCATCTGAGAGATGCAAATCAAAATGATAATGCGGTACCCTCTCATACCTGTCAGAATGGCTATCATCAACAAGTCAACAATTGTCAAGTGCTGGTGAGGATGGGGTGAAAAAGGAATCCTTGTACACTGCTGGTGAGAATGCAGACTGGTGCAGCCACTGTGGAGAACAGTATGGAGTTTCCTCAAAAAACTAAAAATGGAACTCCCATTTGACCCAGTGATCCAACTTCTAGAAATATATTCCAAGAAACTAGAAACACCAATCAGAAAGAATATATGCATCCCTATGTTCATAGCAGCACAATTTACCATAGCTAAGATTTGGAAATTGCCTCAGTGCCCATCAGCAGATGAGTGGATTAAAAAACTGGTACATCTACACAATGGATACTACACTGCTGAAAAAAGGAAGGAACTCCTACCATTTGCATAAGCATAGATGGATTTAGAGAGCATTATGCTAAGCAAAATAAGTCTGTCAAGTCAGTTGGAGAAAAACAAATATCACATGATCTCACTCATTTGAACAACATAAGCTGATGAAGAAAAACAGATCCAGAGACAGTGAAGCACTGATAAGATTGTCAAACTTCAGAGGGAGGGTAGGGGAGCGTGGGGGTAAAAGGGAGAGATCAACCAAAGGACTTATATGCATGCATATAAGCCTAACCAATGGACACAGACATGAAGGGATTGAGGGTATGAGCGGGAGTGTGTGTGTGGGGGGGTGGGGGAGAGGGCAGGGGGCAATAGATGGATAAGAACACATGATGTAATATCTTTATCAATAAAGAAAAGAAAAGTAAACATGCAACTATCATAAAAAATGGGCACTCTCATAAACTACCGTTCTGAATATAAATTAATAACTCTTCCTGAGAGGTAATTAAAAAAAATGAATCAAATATTTAAAAATGCCCCTATTCTTTGCCCATAAAGTTTACTTCTGAGATTTAGCCTAAGAAAATCACCATGGATAATCAGTAATATTTAACTATAAATATGTTTATCAGAACTATATATAACATAAAAAAAGCAATCTAAATGCCAAAAATAAGAAATTAAGGCATTGCTTCCAAACAGGGAGATATTATAGAGTCACAAAAGAGGCCATAAATATGGACAGCATGCTGCCATTTTTATAAAATGTGCTCAGTGTACATATGCACAGGCATAGGCATAAAAAATAACCTGGAAGGATAATCACCAAAACGTTAGCACTGATTCCTTTTATTTAAATGCATTATTTAATTTTCTTCTCCAATGAACATGTATTACTTGTGTAATTTTGAAAATTATTTTAGAAGTATATATGTTAAACTTCCTCCAAATTAAATTCATATATGTAGAAAAGTTACATTAACATGTAAACAGGGTTTATCTCTCAGTTGTAGGATTATGGATCACTTTTTATGTTCTTGTCATTTATCTCTGTTTTCTAAAATATGCTATGTGTTATTTAGATAATAAAAATAATTCTAATAAAATAATAATATGCAAATTAATAATCACTCCGCAAAAGCCACAAGCCACATCCACCAGCCAATCAGGAGCTAGTATGCAAATTAACCCAACGAGATGGCTGCAGCCACAGAGTGAGCAGAAAGCTTAGGTTTCCCCAGCAATGAAGGAATCCAAACTTTCTATACACCCTGGCCATTCCAGACTTCCACTCAAGGCTACAAATTTTAAATTATAGAATAAATAATAAATCCCAACCAAAATGGCTGTGGCCACAGAACAAGCAGGAGGCTTGGCTCTGCTCAAGGCTACAAAGTTTCAATTATAGAAGATGAATAACTCCCAGATACCAGGGCCTTTGCTTGGGTCAAAGGGGGATGTGGCCGGCCTGCAAACTACCTCATGCCCCAAGGGAACTCCCACCCTGATCTGGGACACCCAAACAGCCAGCTCCCATCTGTGCACAATGCTTCTATCCTATCTAATAAAGAGTAATATGCAAATTAACCATCACTCCAACACACAAAATGGTTGTCCCCATGTGGTCAAAGATAGCTGCCCCCATGTGGACACAAGATGGCCACCAAAAGATGGCCAGCAGGGGAGTGCAGTTAAGCATGACCAGGCCAGCAGAGGAGGGAAGCTGGGGGCAATCGGGCCTGGTAGGGAAGGACAGTTAGGGGCAAACAGACTGACAAGGGGAGCAGTTAGGCATCAATCAGGCTGGCAGGGGAGAGGTTAGGAGGTGATCAGGCTGGCAGGCAGAAGTAGTTAGGGGCAATCAGGAAGGCTGACAGGAGAGCAGTTGGGAGCCAGCAGTCCTGGATTGTGAGAGGGATGTCCAACTGCCCATTTAAACCCAATCCTACTGGATTGGGTCCCAGATTAGAGAGGGTACAGGCTGGGCTGAGGGACACACAGCCCCATGCACAAATTTTGGGAACTGGGCCTCTAGTAAATATCAAAAAATATAAAGCCAAATAAAATGTACCAGATACATTCCCCTGCATAGAAATCCAGGGCATCTTTAAATACATCTAAAACTAGTTCAAGTTGTGAAAATAAGAGATTTAGCAAAACTGGCTATTTCTTGAAGAACTTCAAAGTCTGTCTCACTTAAAAAACAGTGGGACTGCTATGGGTAAGAGAGATGGATATTGTATTTAAGAATAAGGAAACATAGGAATATTGAGTGGCTTCATAGGCAGTGTTGAAGATCACTTTTATTGCAATTTCTGAGTCCAAAGGGAAAGTAACTTTGGAAGTCTATTAAATGGGAGCCAGGCAGAAGCTGCAATGATTGATCAGCAATCAGGGAAGTATCATTATATAGCCAATTTCAGCTTTTCATTACTTCAATTTAAAGAAGTAATAGAAAAGAAAACTGTATCTTCTCAGAACAAAATATTATCTTGTTTTTTAGCCCCCATGTTCCACAGCCCTTACAGCAGATTTTGTCATGCATTCTATCCCAAAGTCCCCAATCATGTAGGGCACCATCTTACGTTTATGATCACAAAGCCAATATGACCGCTTCCCTTTACCTGAATCCCTCTATGGTTTTAGTTCCCCAGCACTTTGGGCTGTGAAGCAAAGACAGAACACACTCAGGGAATATTCAGTGGAATGAGAAAGAGTACATTAGCATTTGGGGCCAATAAAATAGGAAAAGTCTATAACTGCTAGCCACATGTGGCTTCTGAATTTCCATTAATTAAAATGATAGAGAATTAAAAATCAAAGTCCATAATATGAATTAGGTATATTTCATGTACTCAATAGTATATGCAGCTAATGGTTACCTACTAGAGAGCCCAGAGTTATAGAATATTTATACCACTGCAGAAAGTTCTTTTTGACAGCATCAATCTAGATATAGCAATTTCATTCCTAGGTATCTACCCTGGAGAAACCCTTATACATGTGTTCCATGAGACAACTGTATGAATGGCTATAGCAGATGTACTTGTAATAGAAAAACACTAGAAATCACCAAAATGTCCATCAAGAGGAAAATTTATAAATTATATATACACACACACACACACACACAGTTGGATACTGTACAACATTAAAAAATGAGTAGTAGATAAAATGAGTAGTAGATATACACATCAGTGTGGTGGTTATTATATAATGGCAAGTTTTAAAAGAAGTTGTAGAAGAATACTGTAATAGAGACCTCTTGCTACAGCACTTAAAAAAATCAAACAATAAGTTGTTTAGGATAAACACTTGGTAAAATTTTAGAAGAATAATACGAAAAAATGAGAAACAAAATTTCTCAATACTGATTTCTTCCAGCGTGGATAATAGGAAGATGTGGTCAGGGAGATATGCAGCAGGGACATTAATGTTGCTGGTAATTATTCTGTTTCTTAAGCAAGGTCGTGGGTATGACAATTTTTATTTTATTTATTTTTCATGTTTTGACATTTCAAAGTCAGGAGAGTTTTATAATCTCTGTTAGTCAGGTAGTAGTTTTGATATAGTTGTTTTTTGTTTTTTGTTGATTTGTTTTTGTTTTTGCCTTCAAAATACTGTACCCAAAATGATTTGTCCATGTTTTTCTTTTTATACATATATAAAAATAATATAATTCAAGAATCTGTCTATCTAAAATATCTCTTTTTATATGTATTTTAAAGCCTTAAGTTGTAAGTATTGTGTCCCAGGACAGATTGTTCCAAAATATTCCACAATGCATATTAATTACTTTGAATTAAAAACATTTTAGAAGCAACAGGAGCAAGAGAAGCTCTATGGCTCTCCTCTGTATCTCTAAATG
The DNA here is from genome assembly GCA_011751065.1 of Lasiurus cinereus. Taxonomy (NCBI): domain Eukaryota; kingdom Metazoa; phylum Chordata; class Mammalia; order Chiroptera; family Vespertilionidae; genus Lasiurus; species Lasiurus cinereus. The sequence continues at coordinate 4,321,614 of JAAGEH010000304.1, read as the reverse complement.
CAGGAAATAATTTTCCCTATGAAAGGTGTCCTTCCTGCTATCAAAGAGCTAAAGAGCAATCACATTAACAGAAGAGACACCTCATCATCAGAGATAGAAAATCTTGAGCTGAGAAGCCTATATAAACAAACCTTTGTTAATTTCCTATTTTATTGCCCTAACTCTACCTAAATTCCTTACTTACTTACCCCAAAATCTATGTTCCTTTGTTTTGTCAAATCCACAATGTATTGTTTTTTGTGGAAAGAATATGTAAATGGTCTGTTCTACTTTTCTCAATAATTCAGAGAATTATTCTTTTAATTCTCCCATGAACACATAATAAAATTTAGGATTTTCTCGGTTGTTCTGTCTTGTGCCAATTTTATTAGCACTCAAGAAGTGTAAAAGGGGCAAATATCTCGCCCCAACAACCCCCTCCCCAACACACACACACACACACACACACACACACACACACACACAATCAGAGAACAAAAAATGACTGAATTTTAAACTATCAATACTATCTCTGGCAAAATAGGCTTACTGCTACTTCCATTAGAAAGTGTTAATATTTCAATGTATTAAAATGATTATTTAGACTTGAACCTACTATATTACCTAAATAATCAACTATGGATTGTGAGAAAATGTCTAAAATGACAGAAAAACAAAACAGAGAATTTACACTATCTTCTAGTGGGTTAAAATGTCCTAAAAGTTACCAAATTAGTACAAGATATTTTATCCAAGGACAGCCATATGTTTCACACTCATAAAATCAATTAAGTTTCATGACTTAGACAGTTACAAGTCTCAGGTGTCCATTACAGCTTAGCTGATTTATCTCAGGATTGTATGTTCCTAGTCTTTGTTAGACATACACATTGAGAAATTTATCTTTTCCTTGTAGATTTGCTTTTTGCATATTATATAGTACACCATTTATAAAAGCTTAAATGGATTTCTTGGTAGAAATAAAACTTCCCAGCCCTTGTATAATCTTTGTGAAGGGCAATATATAGAATATTCCTGATGGTGGGTGACATAGCGTGTCAGGTAGGAAACATAATTTTACATCTACCCCTCTAGGTTCTGTGCTAAGAACTATATACCTCTACCTGTCACCCTATAAAAATAAACAGATTAACAGGAGAAAAATAAACAGGCATTTAATAGCATGTTTACCTTCTATATGCATTGGAGAGACCAGAACCATCACCTTAAATACCATCTCCTGCTAAAAACAAAAGATGTCAGAAAGAGAAGAGTCAAGTTTTCAACCAAAGCACATCAGGAGTTTGGGTGTCATGTGGGCTTAAGTTCATGCCTTCTCCACTGATGAGTTTCTACAGATACAGTCATCCTCCTCTTCCTGCTACAGAGAGGGAAACCCCCTTACAAATAAATATTTCCCTTATAAATGTAATTGCTCTTACAAAAGGATAACTTCTATTTCATTTTCAGGGATTCTCCCATCTGCTGGTTTTTGTTTTTGTTGTTGTTTTTTAATAATCAGATGAAGAAACATTTTATGCCAAAAAGCGTATTTGAGGTGACAAATTCTGCTCCCTTTCAAATGTTTTATCACCACACAAAAAATGATAGTGTGGGGACAGAGGTTTTTAAATTTCATTTTTTAAATATGATATAGTTTTCAATGTACTTTTCAGAAATATGGGTGGAGATTCATTCAATTTATTTACAGGGATACACATAAATTAGTTTTTCTACTTCAGAAATGTATGTTATAATTATAAAACTTGAATTTGTTATCTATTACTTTTGTCTGGAAATGAATAATTTTAAAGGATTGAAGACTTGTTTATTAATTTGTTATAAGCACCAAAAAAGAGAGAAAGCCTCTCTTTGATTCAGCACTGTTACCCACTAAAATATTAGTTATTTTAGGTCCTCAGTAGCTTTATCACTACCCTTGTTTCTACTGATTCATCTTTCCCCAAATGTTCTTGCTTTTCTCTCCTTCCTCAAAACCCTGGAGTCTGCTTTTGACTTGCTTTCACATGCTAAAAAGATTAATATACTAATCAACATTAAAGTTTCACAATTGGTAAGACGGAAAATATATCTCTTATCCTCAAAGGTAAATATCTCCATTCTCATTGCTGACAACATTTTAAAAACAAATTCATTAACAGTTTGAAGAAACCAGCAATAGAAAGCTTTCATAGAATTGGTGATAAGTTCTAGGAAGTTATATGATACTCTAAACAAAAGCCTCACAGAGAATAAATGGTCAGGACCAAAGAATTTCTATATAAGTCTAAATGTCTCTGGAGATTTAAAAATTCATTGGGGTGTTACCTTCCCTATTCCTCCAAGTTAGTTAAAAGTAAGAAGCCTATATACTATGTCACTCTCTTGACCAGAAAGACCAATTGTATCTAGGAAATGGAATGTTTCAAACAAATTATTTTCCAATGAAAAGAACTATTACATTTTAATAGGTGCTCTTTTCCATAGAGAGAAACTTGGGCTGCATGTTATGATTAGAGTAAATCTTCCACTGCTGTACATGAGTTAATAACTGGAATAGTAAGACATTTCAACTAAATGTACTCAAGGTAACACAAACTGGAGAGTCTTTTTCATCCTATCCCTTTTTGAGAAAGTTGAGTGTTTTTGTTTATTTTATGAAAGAGGAAAAATAGATCTCTATCCTAATGTTTCTTCAGGTCATGGGAGAGACCATTGTTGGATCCATTAGCTCTCTATACCTATTAAAAATTAAATAATACTCAACACTTTAGAGAAGATGTGAGCCATTAATAAAATATGAGAATAAATTAAAAACTGCTACTCAGTATGAGAAAGCAATATATGCAAATATTTTAATAGCTTCTAAAGTGAAGAGGAAGGTGTGGAGCATAATGATACCAACTCAAATTTCAGAGCTCTAAGAAGGATGAAGAGTTGACTGGGGTTAGAATATTTAATTTTAATTTCTGATATATTTTTTAAATCTTTAATGCAAATTTAATACTATGTGAATGGTCTGGAGAATAAATTAAATAAAAAGCCTAAATTTCACAATGGTATAGTAGGACAATGCAAGTGAAATACAGTATAATTTCTAAATTTAATTAATATAGCCAAGCAGGGGCTCAGAGGCAGCAAGTAACCATAAAAATGCAAGCCCCAGAGAAATATACAACAATCTTTGAGAGGTCTTTGCCCTACTACAGGGATTAAGAAATATTAATTTTAAATATTAAGGGACATACAGATGCTACCTGATATCTGATTGTAAGTGCATGACTTATTTGTTTTAAAAGAACTTTCCAAGGTCTGTTAAGGAATAGAGAATTCTCATTTAAAATATATATTGAAAAATTACTTCAACAGTCTTTTTGCTTTCCAAGTGACACTAGATTTTTTTCTCATTACTTATTTTTTGAGAAAGCGTTTTCTTTTATTATCCAAAATACTTTTATTTATTCAGGATCACATGTGCTTTTAGGATTAGTAAAGAAATAAACTCCAGGACAGCAAAAGAGAGGCAGCAAAAGGAGAGTGGTAAAATTGCTATTAAGATTGGGCATAAGACCAAGACCAATTTGGCTCAGTGGATAGAGTGTCAGCCTGCTGACTGAAGGGTCCCAGGTACGATTCTGGTCAAGGGCATGTACCAGTGAGAGGTGTGCAGGAGGCAGCTGATCGATGTTTCTCTCACATCGATGTTTCTAACTCTCTATCCCTCTCCCTTCCTCACTGTAAGAAATCAATAAAATATATTAAAAAAAAAGATTGGGCATAAGGCCTATGGACCCAAACATCGAGTTTAGAAATACCAGACTGGGACAGTGCCATCTTAGAATATTTGAAATTAAATTGTTCCAAATGTTCAAGTATTTGAGAATCACCATGATTTTTAGTGAATCACCATGTTCTTCCTGAAAGGAAAAATCTTAACACTACTGGTAGGATCAAAGAAATTGAATAATAGCCTACTGCTTGGAGTTATAAGACTAGGATCAGTTTGTTGACTATATTTCTTAAATTTAAACTTGTTTGTTTTTAAATTTAATTTTGGTGGTTTATATAATACTGGAGGCCCGATGCATGAAATTTGTGCAAAGGCAGACCTTCCTTCCTCTGGCTGCTGGATTCACAGCCCCGGCTTTACAGCCCCAGCTCCGGTTCTGCCAGCACCCACCTTGACCTGGCACTGGCTGCGTTCTCCGCCACACACCCCCATTTCCTTGGTTCTATGGAAACCCACACCCCCATTCCATTGCCCCACTGGCTAGTGGCCTGGGCCCCCTCTGCGGAACGATCATGAGGTAATGGCAGGCCTGGCACCAGTGCATGTCATAGCATAGTTGCCTGGATGGTCATTCTGCTGTTTAGCCATTCAGTCAATTTGTCTATTACACTTTTATTATTATAGATAAAATGTTCTCTCGAGTGTATACTTATATTCTGGTAACTGTTTACATTGATCCAATGGATATTTAATTTTATCATTGTTTTATGTAAACTAAGAATGTTTGTAGGTTCATACTTTCAGATATTTTCCATAGAACCATGTTTCTTAAATGCACTGCATAAACAGATACCCATTCAAAGAAAGGCAGTCTCCCTTTAAGTTAAAGGCAAGCTCTAGGAGTTAATCTCAAACATCATCACCATCATTGGACAGATTGTAGAGTCTTAATTCCCTGCTGGTGGGAAAAATGGAAACAAAACAACAGTGTCCTTTCCTTCATGATTCAAAGAAATCTTTTCTTCCCCTTTCCAAGATTTATGATAGTATGAAAGAGAAAATAGGGCTAAGGTGATAATTAGAATAAACACAGCTGGCCCATTCATATATTAACATAGTCCTTTTTTTCAAAATTCCTTTATAATGAAGCCTTCTTGAGTCTTCTCATCCTGTAACTTGCATTTCCAGTTGCAGTGCTGGACAGACAGTGAAAGTCCCATTTGACATCTTACTCCTGCTTCATAGAAGAATTGTGAATTATTTAATACAATATTCTGCAAATATTATTTTAAGTATATAATATTTGATTATGTATTCAATCCCCTGACTGGGGATTGAACCTACCACCTAGAAAACATAACCATTTTAGAAAACATAACCATTTTAAAAGATAGTAATAGCCACATTTCTCATAATGAATTTTCTTTTCTGAGGTTTCAAGATGGTGGAGGAGTAAGTAAATCTTTCTCACATCTCCTCCCAGAACCAAACAGGTACATGCAAAAACATGAAAGGACCACCACCTTACCCCATATACTAGAATAAACTCAAAATGGATAAAAGACTTAATTGCAAGTCATGAAACCATGAAAATCTTTGAAGAAACTATAGGCAGCAAAATCTCAGACATCTCTTACAGTAATATGTTTGCAGATACAACTCCTAGGGCAAAAGAATCTAAGCAGAAAATAAACAAATGTGGTTACATCAAACTAAAAAGCTTCTTTACAGCAAGAGAAACAATCAATACAATACAAAGAAAGCCCACCATTGGGAGAACATATGCACCAATGTTCATCTAATAAGGGTTTAATCTCCAACATATACAAAGAATTTATGCAACTCAAAATCAGAAAGACAAACAGTCCAATTTAAAAGGTGGGCAGATACTTTTCTATTCAGGCCATATGAATGGCCAACAGAAAAAATGTTCAGGGTCACTAATCAACAGAAAGGTGCAAATTTAAACGACAATGAGTTATTTTACACTTGTTGGAATGACTACTATCAATAAATCAAGAAACAACTGCTGGTGAGGATGTGGATACAAGGGAACCTTCGTGCACTGTTGGTGGAAATGCAGACTAGTAGAACCACTGTGAAAAACAGTATGCAGTTTCCTCAAAAAAATTAAAAATAGACTGTCTTTTGACCCAGTGATCCTACTTCTGGAATATATCCTAAGAATCCCCAAACACCAATCAAAAAGAATAGATGCACCCCTATATTCATAGCAGTATTATTTACAACTAGAGACCCAGTGCATGAAGTTTATGCAAGAGGTGGAGGGAGGGTTATCCCTAAGCCCAGCCTGCACCCTCTCCAATCTATGACCCCTTGAGGGATCCCAGTGGGATCAGGCCTAAACGGGTGTTCAGACATCCCTCTCAGAATCCAAGATTGCTGGCTCCCAACCGCTCACCTACCTCTGTGTGATTGCCCCTAACCTGCTTCTGCCTGCCAGCCTGGCCAAAGCCTAATTGCTCCCTGGAAGGCCCAACTGCCCCTAACTGCCCTCCCCTGCTGGCCTGGGTCTCCCCCAACTGTCCTCCACTGAAGGCCTGGTCCCCCCAAACTGCCCTCCCCTACTGACATGGTCCCCCCAACTGCCCTCTCCTGCTGACTTGATCTCCCCCAACTGCCTTCCCCTGCTGGCCTGGTCACCCCTAACTGCCCACAACTGCCCTCTCCTACAGGCCATCTTGTGGCAGCCATCTTATGTCCACATGGGGGCAGCTATCTTTGACTACTGGGGGTAGCCATCTTGTGTCTTGGAGTGATGTCAATTTGCATATTACTATTTTATTAGATAGGATAACAAATCACCCCAATATTCAGCAGCTCAAATAATGAACATTTATTTCTTCTTATGATTCTGTTGCTTGACCAGGCAATTCTTAAGCTTCTCTTGGTATCAGTTATAGCAAAGGGTATCTGGAAGTTTGAACATGGACTAGCTCATCAAGTTGGATGTTAGTGCTAGCTGCTGATCAGGAGCTCAAGTGGACAGGCAGAGTCTTCAATTCTCTGACATGTCAGCCCCTTTGTGTGGATGCTTGGGCTTTCTCAGACAGTGATATGTAAGTTCCAAGATGGACCATTCCAAGATGCAGAGGCAGACCCTGTGGTTCTCTTAAAATCCAGCCTTGAAAGTTACATGACATCATCTTCACAATATGCCATGTTAAAATATGTCATGTTAAAATATTCTTCTTCATTTGATGGGTTAAGTCATATCTCCAAATAGAAATGGGTGGGTGGATGGGTGAAGGGGGACTTTCTAATCAATCTGCAGTAGACATTTCTCATACTCAGCATTCATATATGATATGTGTATGAATATAAGTACTACATTACAATCTTCCTGCAACCTAGGCATCTAGTACTTGAAAGTGGTTTAATTATTTTAATAGAATAAATTAATAAACATATAAAGAGCATTTCGTATATTGATTGTGCATGTTTTATAATATTTGGTGAATAAGGCAAAAGGTATATTCTCCTATGATTTCCCACTAACTGCCAGTCTCTGTCTTCTTTCAGATACACTCTTCTCATATATTAAAGTGGTATATTGTTTAATTCTTATTACATCATGAAAGGAATGCTATCACAAAATGCAGACAGAATTGATTTTTAAGTTTCAAAAGCCTTTGTCCTGAAAGAAAACTGAGGGCTTTGAAGTCTGCAGACATAGAACGATTATCTCTTCAAAGAAGCAATGGTGAGTCAGAAATTGGTTTCCAGCTGTCAAAACTATAAAAAGATTTCTAAGCCTGAATTTAGATTAGGTGATTAAATTATGTGATACTTTTAATATTACAGGATACTCAGGGCTTTATAGGCATCCAATACATGCTTGATTTATTAATTAACTTTCCTTCAGGAAAATTTGGAAAAATAAGAAACCCATAGTAAAATTTGGAAAATGTAAATTCAAAGAGAGAAATGTAAAAATTAATCATAAACATTTTATGTATTCATAATCATCTGGAAACTTAAGGCAAAAATGCAATGTATTGATCTGTATTGCCTAGAATAATGTTGCTTATATATGTATTATTTTCCAATCATAAATTCCTTGAGCTTTTAAATTTATTCCTATAATCTTTATTTTAATGTTAATCTAAAAATCAATAAAATCACATTATGATCATTTGGATAACCACACTAATAATGAACACTCAATTTTATGTTATTGACCCAAATTTTGAGTTTGGAGATGACAAATGACACCATTTTACTGTGCAGTGTATGAATAAAGCATTTTAGTACTTCAATACAGCTATGTAAGGGAAGAATTGAGAAATCATATTGCAAATAAGTAATGATGTGTCAAATAAAAAAGGTATGTATTTGTTATACTCTATATAATGCTCTATACACCTTTCAAGCAGATATAATGTATGAGCACCACATTTCTTTGAAACAATTTTATAAGTATGTGTAGTTGTAGATAAAGAAAATATTATATTATTTTCCCAGTATTAAATTTGGCATATACTAGTAAGTAGATTAAAGATAATGGACCGAGATTTAAAATGATCTTTTTAAATTAAACTATTAATTTTCAAAATTATTTATGATCTATTGTTCTAAGAACAAAAAAAGCAAGTCTATAAGTAAAACACAAAATATAAAATTCATAGTTTATTATTAAACCAATATCTATGCTTAAGCACCTGCATAATTTTAAATTATTTTAAATTTAGTAAATTAATGTTTTAATTTGAATTATATTGGTTTCTAAGAGTTTTATATATGGTACAAATATGGTTTATATTAATATATTAATAACTGGAGGTATAATATTTTATATAATTTCAATTTATAAATATTTCTATAGCATAACTTAAAAAATTTTAATTAAATAGAATTCTATTAAATTTAATTCAGTACTGAAGGTCCTCAGAATTTTTTTTCCTTGGAAAAATTTCAAGTTTGATATCAAATTAATTTAGACCATTTCAGCTATAATGTTGGAAGTATTTAGCATCTGCAATGGTTCCTCCTCTTAATATCAGGTGCAGTATTGATACAACTATTTCCTAAATTTGAAAAGTAATTAGATAAAAATTGAGTTGTTTACTAAACAATTGCTACAATTATGTCAATACCTAAATTGCCACCGAAACATGGCATGTATATGCATTCAAATGTTGGAATGTTAGTATGTTGTTCTATTTGAAAAACCATATTCAGAAAAAGATACCATTGTGTAGTTAATTACATTTATCATAAGAATGATGAATGCTTACTCTGGATGTGTTAAACTATTGATACCTTTGTAAAAAATATAAAAACTATTCATTTTCTTTAATTGCTTATTAATCTTTATTCTCAGCAATGTTAGTCATGTAGTAAGCAAAATGTCAAATGACTAAATGCTTAACACTTAAATACTCAGTTAATGGCTTTCAAGTTTATCAGTTCCAGTTACTATCATATTAAGAATACAGTGGTACCTCGAGATACGAGCTTAATTCGTTCCGTAACCTTGAGGCATGGGAAACTATGAGACGCTCGAGTCGCAGTAAACTGGTGGGTTGTGTACAGCCGGCCGATACGCGCGATTACTCCTATCTCAAATGTTGCTCGTATTTCAAAGCAAAAAATTGCTCGCTCTATGGCTCGTATCTCAAAAGTCTCGTATGTTAGGGTACTCATATCTTGAGTTACCACTGTACAGAAAGATTCACCATCCATCATTACATTAAATTAAGTAAAAACATTCAAGGGGAGAAAATCTCCTATATAATAAAGAGGTAATATGCAAATTGACCCTCATGCCCTTGCATAAGATGGCTGCCCCATGTAGTCAAAGATGGCCATCACAAGATGGCTGGCAGGGAAGAGTAGTTGTGGGCAATCAGGCCAGCAAGGGACAACAGTTAGGAGTGACCAAACTGTCAGCAGAGGGCAATTATGGATTTCCAGGCATACAGGGGAGGGCAGTTAGGGATAATAGAGCCATAAGGGGAGGGTAATTAGGGGTGACCAGGTCGGCAGGAGATGGCAGTTGGGGGCAATTGGGCCAGTAGAGGAGGGCAGTTGGGGAAAATTAGGCCAGTAAGGAAGCAGTTAGGTTTCGATCAGGCTGGCAGGGGAGTGGTTAGGGGGTGATCAGGCTGGCAGTAATGTGAGCAGCTGGGAGCCAGCAGATCCAGATTGTGAAAGGGATGTCTGACTGCCAGTTAAACCAGCAGTCAGACATCAACTGAGTGGCCCCAGATTGGAAAGGGTGCAGGCTGGGCTGGGGGATACCTCATGCCACTTTGTAACCTCTCCTTCCCATGTTTCCTCATCTCCCACACTAATTCTGCAAGCAACTACTATCCTGCTTTCTGTCACTATAGATTTCTTTACAATTTTCTAGAGACTTATATAAAGTTATTGTACAGTTTATAATTCATTTACTCAAACAATCTTAATAGTATGCCATTCTTGATTTTAATTATTTGCTAGAATTTACTTTTATTGATATTTTAAATATACCAACATATTTTTTATTTTATAACTTCAAACAATTTAACCTGACTTACATTGTACTATCAAATGCTCAAATAACTCTCTTAAGTATGGTATGTGTATATTTTACATAAAATATTTTACTTATAAATTATGTTCCTAGGACATTATTAAATTTATAAGAATAATGGCCATATTACTTATGATTTGGAGAGTTAATGGAAAAATTAAAACTGAAATATAAGAAAACCATAATGAATTATTTTCATTTAAATTTAAACACTTTTCTAAAGAATAGTTTTCTTCACAAAAATGAAAATATTATTTTAGTTTTTTGTGAGTAAAACCAATAGTATGTGAAGAAAAATTAGAAATGCCCTTTACTCTATTTTTAGTATAGATTACATCACAAATCCACTATTTTAGTCTATATTATATCTTTTATAACTGGGCAGTGGGAGAACACTTTACTTAGCTTTCAATTAGATGTGCAAAATATAACTTTCTAAATTTTTTTACATAAAGAGGAATTCATTATGCTTTTTAACACCATATCTATCCTCTGAAATTTTGATATCAAGGTTAAATTGAATACTTTTGTAAAAAATGTTGGCTTATAGGGTAAAGATAAATACACACTACTAAATAATAAAACCAAAATAAATTTTATAAGATGAACTGGCTCAATTTATCAATAAAGAAAAAATTAACTAACAAAATACAAATGACATTTGAAAGCATAAAGCAAAATAAGGTAATGTTTATTCAAATAATGAATTTTTAAAATGGGTCAACTGTGAACTATTGTGAAATGTACAAAGCGTGTAAAGTTTCCAAGGGAATGTCAACTTATTGACAATTCCTAAATTAATGTGTCTCCTTTATGCCTGGACTTGAATTGTTCAATTAAGTAATTTGAATAAATGAGCCAGCATCTCGTCAATAATGAGATATTGAAGGTTAAACGTGATGCTTAGAAGATTGGGCTTTTTTTTTTTACATCATTTCCAATATCTATTGAAAATGTAGCTTTGGTTAAGTATTAGAAGCTGTTTTCTGAAATCAATAGATTAAGTGATGAGACTGTCACAAGATTTAAGGAATTTAAAATCATATCAGAAGTAATTATTCCATTCTAATGACTTTTCCCAAGCAACTTATCCCCCTAGTACAGTGGTTGGCAAACTCATTAACCAACAGAGCCAAATATCAACAGTACAATGATTGAAATTTCTTTTGAGAGCCAAATTTTTTAAACTTAAACTTCTTTTAATCCCACTTCTTCAAAAGTGACTCGCCCAGACCCTGGTATTTTGTGGAAGAGAAATACTCAAGGGGCCAAAGAGCCGTATGTGGCTCACGAGCCACAGTTTGCCATCCATGGCCCTAGTGAGTACATTTTAAGGTCATGGATGAAAAATAGGTTCATATATGCATATTTGGCATTGATTAATTTGTTCGTACTACGTGAGGAGAAAAGTGAAGAGAAGACATCATTAAACTGGGCATAAAGGCAATACATAACAATGAGAACGAATGCAACACCAGAGCTGAAACAAAGTGCCTAAGTGAAAATACATTCTCTGAAAATATTAATAGTCTGCTCTGTAAAACTCTACAAAAGTTGCTTTATACATTACACTGGTACCTCTCTCCAAAGGGTATTTGCATTCTAAAAAATCTCTATAATTATATATAAGAACTAGAGGCCCAGTGCACAACATTCATGAACTGGTGAAGGGATCCCTCAGCCCGGCCTGCTCTCTTTTGCAGTCTGGGAGCCCTTTGGGGATGCACAACTGATGGCTTAGGCCTTCTTCCCATAGTCAGAGATCCTTAGCACTGCTGCAGAGGCAGGAGTGGCTCCTGCCACTGCCACTATGCTCGCCAGCCTCCAGCCTAGTTCCTGGCTGAGTGGCGCTCCCCTTGTGGGAGCACACTACCAGGGGCCAGATTCTGCATTGAGCATCTGCCCCCTGGTGGTCAGGACGTGAAATAGCGACCAGTCGTTCCACCTTTTGGTCGATTTGCATATTACACTTTTATTATATAAGGTGTTTGTATCACTTATTTATCAAGGGGGTATATTGTTGACTCACAGAAATATATACTAATAAAAGAGAAACAAGCAAATTAACCATCACTCTGCTATGCCTGCCAGCCAATCAGGAGGGAATATGTAAATTACAAGGAGAAAGATGGTGGCTGCCCAGCTGCTCCAGGTGGGGAGTGGCTGGGTGGGGCAGGATACCTGCTCTGAGAGGGAGAGTGTAGGGTGAAGGGATCTATAGGAGTGGCATTCCAGCCACAGTGAAGACAAAGATAGCAGACTCTGGCTGGAGTCTGTAGTGAAGACAACAGACTCTGGCCAGAGCGAAGGCCTGGGTCCCAGGTACCAGAGGAAAACCAGTGCTGGAAGCCAAGAGAAGGAAGGCCTATTGCACAAATCTCTTTGTGCAATGGGCCTCTAGTAGTTATATGAAAAAATGTCTTAAAGGGTGAGAAGAGTTTCTTTAAAAAATTGGAGCAAGACAAAGTGTCAGTAATAGACGTAAAGGGCACTTCTAGGACTCACTTATTCTTTTTTTTTTAATATTGTTATTGATTTTTCACAGAGAGGAAGGGAGAGGGATAGAAAGTTGGAAAAATCGATGAGAGAGAGACATCGATCAGCCGCCTCCTGCACACCCCCTACTGGGGATGTACCCGCAACCAATGTACTTGCCCTTGACCGGAATCGAACCTGGGACCTTTCAGTCCGCAGGCCAACGCTCTCTCCACTGAGCCAAACCGGTTTCAGCCGGACTCACTTATTCTTATTGGATCTTATATATAAGTAAAAAATGAGTAACATCTCCATAATATTTTAAATTCAACTACTTCAAAACAAAAATGTTTTTGTTAAATATGAATTATGTGACTACATCCCCAATCCTCCATTCCATTTGGGAAATCTAATAGATATTGTTAATATACATCATTTTAATTAGAAGAAAAGTCTAAAGGTTTAAGAAGTACCTAAGTTCAAAAAACTCATCATATTCTGGTGTCTGTTTCCTAAATTCTATTGATTCTCTCCATCATTATTCAGTAATAGATTTTTTTCTGTAAAACATTTAGCTATTTTAAAATAATAAATGCTTGTCATGTTGTAGGTTTTAGGAAAATAAATTTTTAAGACATGAACTATGTCTGTTTACATTGAGATTTCCTAAACAAGAAAATAGTAGTGCCAATTTAAATAGTTTTGAATTCAGCTGAATAAGAGATACAGGAGTGCAGATGGTAGAGTATACTATTTTAGTGGTATTATGGAATGAATATTTGTGTTCCCCCAAATACATATGTTAATATCCTAACCTCTAGTGTGGCTGTATTTAGAGAAGGGGTCTCAATGGAATTGATTAAGGTTACTTGAAGTCATATGGGAGGGACCTTGATATAATAGTACTAGTGTCCTTCTAAGAAGAGCCAGCAGAGAGTTTGCTCTATCTCTTTCTCTGTACCCAGGTATTGAAGAAAGGTCATGTAAAGACATAGGAAGAAGACAAACATCTATAAGCATGAAGAGATTCCTCACCAGAAATGGAATTTGCCAACACTTTTAACTTGACAGCAATCAAAACTGTAAGAAAATAAATTTCTGCTGTGTAAGCCTTCCAGTCTTACAGCATTCTATTACAGCAGCCAAAGCAGATGGAGACAAGTAGTAACGAACATAACTGACATAAGCATTTGCATGTTTCTTACATGAGCAAAAACATAACTAATGCAAACAAATGGGCCAATTAGGAAATGGGAAAGTTGGGCAGAATTTTTAATACTAATTATATAATTAGTATGTAGATATGTCCATACAATAATAAAGAAAATAATAATGATGAGATTCTAAGTTATGAATCAGGTTGGTATGTTTGATAAAGATTAAAAAGTCTCATGTAACTAATCTGGAATATATAGAGAAATACGGTTGGAAATTAGAAAATTAGTAGAGATCAAATCAATAGACTATCTTCTAAAACCATTACAAGGATTTTGGATTTTACTTCAAAATTTATGTGTAGTTCTTAGAAAGTTTTGAGCAAAATAGAGACATGATATTATTTACATTTTTAGAAGATCACTATAGCATTTGTAATTATAGATAGGCATGGATGGGCTCAAGGAGATTGATAAGGGATATCCCGAAATACTTCTTGGACCACTTTAAATAAATATTCCATTATGTCAAAGAAACAGTAGACTCTCACTTGAGCAGCATGTTGAGATTTATGGTAGAGAAAACATTGGCCTTAAGTTAATAAGAAAACATTTTAGTATATTTAAAAAATAAAAAAAATAATGTACCAACTCTAATGAAAAATTTGCTTTAAATTCAGTGTTGTAACCAGTGTTAGGGAAGAAGGCAAAGATATAAATTGAGACATATTTAAAATTCATGTCTACTTATCTCTATCTGTCTATAAACACACACACACACACACACACACACACATTCTAATAAAAGGTTAATATTCTAATTAGACCAGGAGATTGGACATTTTCCTACTGTCTGACTTCCTTCTGGACAAAGCCATGGTGATGGGGACCTAGGCAGAGGTGGTTAGGGGCTATCAAACCAACAGGGAGGGTAGTTGGGGGCAACCAGGCCAGCAGGGGAGGGCAATTGGGGGCCATGAGGTCAGCAGGGGTGGGCAGTTGGGGGCCATGAGGCCAGCCAGGGTGGGCAGTTAAGGGACATCAGGCCAGCAGGGGAACGGTTAGGTGGCAATCAAGCCAGTATGCAGGCAAGT
>JAAGEH010000304.1:4240640-4306634 GCA_011751065.1 Lasiurus cinereus | reverse complement strand
ATATATATATATATATATATATATATAGTAGGTAATGACAAAGTTAAACAATGAAAAATATCATGTGTAATTGAATATAGATTTAATTTTTCAATGTAAATGAAAGATACATGGTATTATTAAAACATTTTCAATAATAAGATTTTCAAAGATGAGAATGTATTCTAGACACAAAAATCAAAACAGAAAGTCTTTCACAAAAGGAGGCTAGATATATTTATTTAAGACACTAGAAACAGGAGTGCATGACAGAAACTCTTTATCCTTCCTATCTAATAAAAGAATAGTATGCAAATTGACTATATCTCCGTATACCCACAAGCCACACCCACCAGCCAATCAGGAGCAAATTAACTCAACCAAGATGATTGCAGCCATGGAGAGAGCAGGAGGTTTGGGTTTCCCAGGCAGTGGAGGATGCCAAGCTTTCCACCTGCCCAGGCATACCTTGCCCTCCACATAAGGCTACAAAGTTTCAATTATAGAAGATAAATAAGTCCCAATAAAAATGGCAACAGCAATGGAGCTGTAGAGAGCGAGAG
Organism: Lasiurus cinereus; assembly: GCA_011751065.1. Lineage (NCBI taxonomy): Eukaryota > Metazoa > Chordata > Mammalia > Chiroptera > Vespertilionidae > Lasiurus > Lasiurus cinereus. The sequence goes on along the minus strand of JAAGEH010000304.1, from coordinate 4,306,092 downwards.
GCTTGAGTTGCCCCCAGTGATGGACGAAGTCAAGTTTCCACAGCCTTGGCCTGCCTTAGTCTCTGCTTAAGGCTACAAAGTTTTAACGATAGAAGATAAATATATTCCAGATATCAGGGCCTCTTCGGTTGCCGGGGATGTGGCTGGCCTGAAAACCACCACAGGCTCCTCGCCCAGGCTACCCCATGCCCCAAAGGAACCCCCACCCTGATCCAGGACACCCTTCAGGGCAACCAGCCGACCCCCACCCATGCACCAAGCCTCTATCCTATCTAATCCTATTAATAAAAGAATAATATGCACATTGACCATCACTCCTATACAATGGCTGCCCCATGTGGTCAAAGATAAGTGACCCCAGGGTGGACACAAGATGGTTGCCACGAAAGGCCAGCAGGAGAAGGTAGTTGGGAGGGACCAGGTCTACGTGGAGGAGCAGTTGTAGGTGAACAGGCCAGCAGGGTAGGGCAGCTGGGAGGAGGCAGGCTTGCAAGGGAGGGCAGTCAAGCTTGCAGGGGAGGGCCAGTAGGGGCGATCAAGCTGGCAGAGGAGGGAAGTTGGGGACAATTGGGCCTGCAGGAAAGGGCAGTTGTGGGGAGAGCAGTTGGGAGATACCATGCCTGCAGGAAGGGTAGTTAGGGTTGACCAGGCTTGCAGGGGAGGACAGTTAGGGACAATCAGACTGTCAGGGGAGCAGTTAGGCATCAATCAGGCTGGCAGGGGATTGGTTAGGGGCTGATCAGAGTGGCAGGGAGAAGTGGTTAGGGACAATCAGGAAGGCAGACAGGCAAGCAGTTCAGATCTAGCAGTCCTGGATTGTGAGAGGGATGTCTGGATATCCCTTGAGGGGTCTCAGATTGGAAAGGGTGCAGGCTGGGCTGAGAGACACACACTCCTGTGCATGAATTTTGTGCACCAGGCCTCTAATATATTATATATTATATATATTTGATTGTCTTATTAAGAGGATTGCTTGTAACTGTAACCTATCTTTTCTTAACTATTTAAGAATAGATGGCATTTATCATTGAAGTGTTCATATTTTTCAGAAGAGGTTATTTGCAGTAACAAATGCACACTCTCATCTCACTGAATTACATAATAAATAATCTCACTCAAGGATCCCAACTAGTGCAAGTACTCTATGTAAGCACTTGGGGATCTAGACTCAGACTCAACAAACATGCAATTGTACCATCTGGAACATAAAATATTTTCCATTCAAAGTTTATCTTAGTGTTAAATAAATAGGTCTTTATAAATATTCATGGAAATAAGTTGTATGAGAGATCACTATATTATCCAGGTATCTAATGTTCTATAACAACTTATTTTACAACTTACTCTAGGCCTGACATTTTAGATGCTGAAAAGTACCAATTTGATTCTGCCTGTTTTCTTCTTTAAGCTTGTAGGTAATTGGTTAATAATTTAGGTGTCTGTTTTTAAAGGCATTTTTGGTACATGGCTTTTTAATTGAAGTGAATATAAAGCTCATTGATCTGAAAAATAAAAGAGAATGACTTCTGTAATAAATTGCTATTAAAACTAGAATTTTTTCTGTATCACTATTATCTGCATAATGCAATAATCTTATACTGATAAGAACCAAAGGTAAAGAATTGATACAGTTTGTATGGGGTAATCATAACTGACCACCATTACAACAAGAAAATGTATAAGCTAATCTATGTATATAACAGAGGAATATGCAAATTATCTGGTACCCAGTAACGTCTAACCGAACAGCAGGGACCCGAGGCTGTATGGTGACTGGGGTGGGCATGGGACCTCAGGCCATGTCCCCCACCCTGGTGTTGGGCCGTGAAGGGCTTGATGGGGGACTTCAGGCCACACCCCTCTCTGGCAGGGCTTGATGGGGACCTCAGGCCACACTTCTTGCCTAGTGGGGCTTGACGGGGGACCTCAGGTCATGCTCCCCCACCCCCATTTCGGTGGGGCTTGACTGGATTTCGGAGACTGTGTCTCCCACTCAGTTCTAGGCTGGGGGACCTGAGGCTACACTCCCTGCATGGAGTGGCTTGACAGGGATGGGCCAGGCAGGTCTGGGTCTCTCCCAATAATGCTGGGGCCATCTGGGTCTGAGTCTTCTGCATTTTCGAATCATGTGTGGGTTGTGAGTGAGGACTTGATGCTAAATCCCACAGCATGCCCCAGACTGACAGAAGGGAGATTTTCATATACCTTTTACTAATTTTCTTTCATCTCTGACTAGAGGCCGGGTGTATGAAATTCATGCACTGAGAAGGGATGTGTCCCTCAGCCCACCCTGCATCCTTGCATCCTCTCCAATCTGGGACACCTTGGGGGATGTCTGATTGACTGTTTAGGCCTGATCCTTGTGTGATCAGGCTCAAACAAGCAGTCAGACATCTCTTTCACAATCCAGGACTGCTGGTCCCAACTGCTTGCCTGTGTGCCTGATTGCCCCTAATCGCTTCTGCCTGCCAGCCTGATCACCCCCTAACCACTCCCCTGCCAGCCTGATTCAATGCCTAACTGCTCTCCTGCTGGTCAAATCATCTCCAACTGCCTTACCCTGACAATCAAGTCATCCCTAAATGTCTTCCTCTGCATATTCCATCTTTATTAGAAATGGTTTTTTTTCTTTAACATATTGGGCAGCCCTAATTGGTTTGGCTCAGTGAATAGAGCCACGGTCTGCAGACTCAAGGGTCCCAGATTTGGTTCTAGTCAAGGGCATGTACCTTGCTCAGGGGAATATGCAGAAAGCAGCTGATCGATGTTTCTCTCTCATAGATGTTTCTAGCTCTGTATTCCTTTCCCTTCCTCTCTATAAAAAAATCAATAAAATACATATACTTTTAAAAAGAAACATTTGCCAAAATCAGTTTGGCTTAGTGGATAGAATGTCAGCCTGCAGACTGAAAAGTCCCAGGTTCGATTTCGGTCAAGGGCATGTATCTTGGTTGCGGGCACATCCCCAGTTGGGGGCGTGCAGGAGGCAGCTGATCAATGTTTCTCTGTCATCAATGTTTCTAACTCTCTATCCCTCTCCCTTCCTTTCTATAAAAAAATCAATAAAATATATATTTTTTAAAAAAGAAACATTTAAGATTCCTCCATAGCTGCCTGGCTGGTGTGACTCAGTGGTTGAGACCCCAGGCTTCCACCACTGTGAGGGGATCACATCCTGGGGTGTGCACAACTCCCAGGCTGAGACCCCAGCCCAGGTTGCCTCCACTGTGAGGGGATCGTGCCCTGGGGGTGTATACCTTTCCCAGGCTGAGACTCCAGGCTGCTGGGGTTGGGAGGGGATTGCACTGTGAGGAGTGAATTTGTTTTTGATTTTTATAAAGGGTCCGGAGGGCCTCTGGGCAGAATTCTGCCATGCTACTTACTCTGCCAGCTCTCAGCAGTAGCCCTCCCTGAGACTAGGGGACTCATGTGGGGCTGAGAGGACTGGGGGCCGCCATCTTGTGGCTATGGGTGCTGCCATTTTGTCATGGAGTGATTAATTTGCATATTACTCTTTTATTAGATAGAACAAGAAGCAAATAACAATATTAAACTATTTCCTCTAATTAATTCTCTTCTAATGTGCACAAATTTCATGCACCAGGCCACTAGTCAATTTTAATACCCAATACTAAGTCAACACATATTACTTGTGGGATTGTTCTGAGAAATGACATTTTGCAAAATAAGTGAGTATGATGTTTTTGACACCGAAATAATTTAAAAAGAGGAACATATCCCCACAGCCTTAGTTAATTCATTCTCAGCTTCACACTTTGGTTTCAGGTGACTATTCATAGGATAATATCTATTCAAAGGAGTTTAAGTCTACTTCTTGGACTGATAATAAAAATAGCTATAATTCAGGGGAAAAATCATTCAACTATGTTTTTTTCTCATTTGTATGTATTAGGGCCATATATTTAAAAGAAAAAATATGCATATATGCATACAGAGAGAAAAAAATAGTACATACTATATGTTATTAACTATGATTTTCTTCTTGAGTGTAAAACAATATCATCATTGAGACAGCTTTAAAAATGCAAATTCTTAAATTGAAATGTAAAACTTGCACTAATATTTGAGCTCTACACTACTTGAAATATATGTACCTTGTTATTAATGTTATGTATTGCTCAGAATCCTTTGTAGTTCCTATCCGTTTGTGCTTGTGAATATGAACTTATTTAATGAAAGCAATCCCTCCTTGAGAAAAATTCCTTATATGTGTACTATCTGAAGAAGGATATACTTTCAATATACTTGAAGTGCCTGGGTTCAGAAAGAATCACTCACATTAACTAAACTTATATAAGGTTTATGAATTCTCTGGAATATCAACTTCCTGAACTTAAATAAGAAACAGAACTATCAAAAAGACTGGATAAATCATACCTTTTCTAAGGGGTTGAGATAGTAATGTCATATTTTGTTTTCAGTATTTCTTAAGTATAGTATATGATAACATGTTCATTTCTAGGCTGTAATAAAAGTTGTTTAGCATATATTTCCTAAATTTTCATTGATAAAATATATTAGGGTTTTTATGGTTAATTTGGGGGTATAATTTAAAAATAAATTACATGGAACCAATTAGGCACATGGATATTAAATTGAAAATAGAAATTTTTTTATTTGCTTCTTTGGAAATGAATATGAATGTGGGTATTAAGAATGAAATGCAATTGTATCATTTCTCCTGATTATGTGTCACTTATAAATACCTTCCAATTCACATGAGTTTTCTAATACTTAAAAGCATATTTTGTGTTCATCAGATTTTTAAAATATAGGTAAACTGCCCTAACCGGTTTTGCTCAGTGGATAGAACATCAACCTGCAGCCTGAAGGGTCCAAGGTTTGATTCCTGTCAAGGACATGTACCTTGGTTGCAGGCACATCCCCAGTAGGGGTTGTGCAGGAGGCAACTGATTGATATTTCTCTTTCATCAATGTTTCTAACTCTCTATCCCTTTTCCTTCCTCTCTGTAAAAAATCAATAAGATATATTTTAAAGATAAATAAAATAAAATATAGGTCAACTGTAGTATACTCATTAATAATAAATCCTACTATATCCATAGTCACATATATATTCATTTATTTGATAAATACTTATTGAGAACTACCAGGCATTGAGCTACAATTTTGAATAAAACAAAATCTTTATTTTCAAGTAGTTATATTTTATTGGAAACAGTTAACACTTAAGTATATAAAATAACTTGACATACACATTTTAAGTACGTACTATTCTTTTTATAAAGATAGTAATGTAGAATAAGAGTATTAGAGAATGACTGATAACTATGAAAGAGATTATTCTTTATATAGAGTGTTCAAGAAAGGTTTTTTTTTATTAAGGTGACATTTAATAGAGTCTAGAAAGTAGAAAAGTTAGAATTCAGTTCTAGAAAAAGGCATGAAGAGAACAGTAATGAATGGTCTTTAATAATAGAAAATCACATCATTAAATGGCTGTATAATAAGTTATTTGACAGGTTTTGTTACATAAAAATATGGATATTTAAAATACTTGCATATTCCCACCAGAAAAGAATGCTCTATTTTTGAAAAACTCATCCATAAGTATTGTCTCAAACTAGATTTTGAGATGTGAAATGTGAAAGCTAATGATAACCTTAAACAATTTATAGTTCCGTTACTCTTGTTTAGCTCTCATTTCACTGAATTTTAGCCAGTTTTGATTGTTATTGAATGCTATTTCCTCCCCTGTGAATATGAAAGGGAAAATATTGAAAAATCTACATTTTCTCTCATTACTAAGAATAGTAATTGGTGTACTTTAGTGTGTCATCTGTTTTGAAAATGTTCAAAGTTGTTATTTACATAGTAAGCATTATCTTTTATGCTTTTATAACTTACTAGAGGCCAGGCACATGAAATTTGTACACTCGGAAGGATCCCTCAGCCTGGCCTATGCCATCTCGCAGTCCGGGAGCCCTTGTGGGATGTCTGACTGATAGCTTGAGGAGTGGGCCTAGGCCAGCAGTCGGACAACCTTAGAAGTGCCGTAGAGGTGGGAGAGGCTCCTGCCACTGCCGCTGTAATCCCCAGCCATGAGCCTGGTTTCCAGCTGAGCAGAACTCCCCCTGTGGAAGCACACTGACCACCGGGAAGCAGCTCCTGCTATGAGTATCTGCCTCCTGGTGGTCAGTGTGCAAATTATTTTAGAACCATTCATTCTGCCTTTTGGTCAATTTGCATATTAGCCTTTTATTATATAGGATTAGTTTTTCTTTGGCATAAATATTAAATATTTTATTTCCTTCTTCATGTATTATTTCATATTTTCCCCTTAAACTCATTCTAAGAAAACCTTTCTCAATCAAATAATTATCCATACTAATAAAAAGATATTATGCTAATTAGACCAGGTAGACCAGAGATCTTCTAGTCATCCTTTTGGACAAAGCCACAGTGGCAGGGGGGTCGAGACAGAGTCAGTTAGGGGCAATCAGGCTGGCAGAGGAGCAGTTAGGGATATCAGGCAGGCAAGCAGAGGGGTAAGGGGTAATCAGACAGACAGGCAGGTGAGCAGTTAGGAACTGAGCGGTACCAAATTGCGAGAGGGATCCTGGATTGGAGAGGGTGTGGGCCGAGCTGAGGCCCAGACATGATTTCATGCACCAGGCCTGTAGTTTTCATATATTTTACCTTGACTTTAACATAATTTATTTAAACTACAATATTTATAATTTTCCTCAGTGGAGAGCAGGATATTAGCCTCTATTTCGTCTTAAACATGTCCACTTTTTCTTATACCTCTTTTAGAATTGTTCATTATTATCTTATTGTTGCATTATGCTCTCTTTTTCATATAATTTCATATATATATATAAAGATTATTTCCAGGATGAAACTCTAGATAAGCTTTTCTTTGAATCTTTCTTGACCAGCCCCAATCTTGGCCTATAAAAAAACAAACTAAAATATTTCCTAATAGCTCAAGGCTACATCCCTAACATCCCAAATTCCTCTATTAGATTGCTATTACCTGCACTCATAGTGGGACCTAGAAGAAGGGGATGGTGTCAGAGGTGAGAGTGAGAGCAACTTCCCTTGAGTCTGTCTGGGAGGCCCAGGGTTTCCACAATGTCATTCTAGCCTGCACATGGTATTTAGCAATTAATTATGGTTTTGGCTCATATATCCTTCCTTTGTGTTTCTTAAATATTTTCTATATTGTCTTTTTTTTTAAATATGTTTTTATTGATTTCAGATAGAGGAAGGGAGGAGGAGAGGGAGATAGAAACATCAAGGATGAGAATTATTTATTGGCTGCCTCCTATATACCTCCTACTGGGCACTGACCTGAAACCCATGTGTCCTGACCAGGAATTGAACTGTGACCTCCTGGTTCATGGATCAATGCTCAACCACTGAGCCACACTAGCTGGGCTATATTGTCTTTTAAAAATAAGAATTTCTATCCAAAATTCTGATTCTAATATTATTTCCTTCCTATTAGTGGTGACTTTGGCCTTTTTGTCTACATGCTTAAAGGCTTTATTTTTTTCTAGTGATTTTATTAATTTTCTCTTTATGGTTCAAATGAGTTCATTACCCTATGATATCCATGCCTATTTTATATGACATATACATATACTGATATTTTTCTTGAATTGTAAATTTTAGTGTATTTTCTGCACTGTTACTTTTGTTTCCTTATATGCATGTTTGATGCTCTTTAACTTATCATGTAATTAGAAATAATTTTTGTCATTTTAAAATTATTTTATTTCCACATTCTTTTTTCTAAGATATTTGTTAACTTTTGTACATATTTGTTTTTATCCCTTGTGCTTTAGCCTCACTATGCAATTTATTTTATTTTATTTTTCATTAGGAATAACATCTCATTTCTGATTATTCTTAGACTTAATTTATGTTCATCATTCATTTTTTAATGTTACCTTAATTTATTTATGTTTCCTTAGAATATCAACTCAAGTTTCCATCTACCTTAAGCACATTTTTAGCTATACACTTATGCTTTTAGAAGGAGTTTATAATTTTAGTTGATTCAACTATGATAATTTCTTTAGTATATTTTTCATGAACTTAATATTTCTAAACCTTTAGTGGAAAGGGTAAATCAGAAAAGCTTTTTTAGTGTTCTGACTCTAATGCTCCATTTTTCAACATCCTGTCAAAGTGATAAAAATAATATACACTTGTACTTTTTGAGATGGCATTTTCTATTGCTGTTACCCTAGTTTTTATCTAGATCTTTGTTTTCCTTTGCTCTTTTTGTCTCTGTCCTGCTCAATATGGATTTCTAGACATTTAGAATGACTTTTTACCAGAATGATACTTTGATTTGTTAGTTTTAAAAGTTCACAGTGCAGACATGATTCAGCTACTAGAGGCTCCACTTCAGATTCTTTGCACTCATATGTGTATTGTAGTTTGTAAAAGCATCTCTCAATATCCACCACTGTTATTTCCAACTGACTCATTGAACTTTCCAGTAAAACCCTAGTGAAAATTTTCATATTGTCTTTTTTTTTCAAGTCTCTCAGATGGTCTGTTTCAGTTTCATTTCATAAATTTGTAACCTAATTTTTGTTGTTTTTACATATCTATGCATGCTTGGGTTAGTTATAGGAAAACAAATCAAATTAGACTTACAAAAACAACATACATAAAATTGTATAAAGATCAAAACAGAAAGCCTAATACTATATAACAAATACCTTCTAAAACCAAGAAACAGAAATTATTCAAAATTGTACAGAAGTTCCTGCATACTAAATGAAAATACACTATAAGGTATATAATACAAAATTTCAACATATGGAGTTCAGTGTGGTATCTGATTTCTTTGTATCACTACTATATGCAAGATAACTGACATTATAATAACCAATCAAAATAAATCAACAGGTGTAATATATTTGTATTTAGACATACAAAGTCTCAAAATATATCTACATTATAAATTATTTGCAAAGCAATAATTAGGAAATAAATTTCACCAAGGAATTAATAACTCATTGTACACCAATGGGATCAGCAATGATAGAATATTTCATTATTATGAAATACTAGAGGCCCAGTGCATGACATCTGTGCACTGGGGAAAGGTCCCTCAGCCAAGCCTGCCCCCTTTTGCAGTCTGAGACCTCTTGGGGGATGTACAACTGCTGGCTTAGGTCTGCCCACCATGGTGAATGGGGCTTAGCTCAGAGTTAGACATTCGCTGAGGGGTCCTTAGCATTGCCAGGGAGGTGGGAAAGGCTCCCACTAACTCTCTTGCATCACCAGCCCTGAGCCTGGCTTCTGGTTGAGTGGCACTCCCCCTGTGGGAGTATATCTACCGCCAGGTGGCAGATCTTGTGTTGAGCGACTGTCCTCTGGTGGTCAGTGTACATCATAGCAAATTGTCATTCTGCTGTAGAGTCTATTTGCATATTAGCCTTTCATTATATAGGACTAGAGGCCCAGCACATAAAATTCATGCATGGGTATAGTCCTTAGGCCTGGCCTGTGATCAGGGCCATCTTCCCCAGCTGACCACAGCTGGCCCTGACCCCTACTGCCAACCCTTGGTTCCCTGTTCACCATCAGATGATTGGTACTTGAGAGCCAGGGAAAGGGACCTAGAGATTGGCTATTCCTGCCCACTCACCAGCCCCGCAGTGGGTGGTCATCAGTGACCGGAGCCTGCCAGCCAAAGAAAGGGACCAAGAGGTGGTCAGTGCAACTGATAGTGACTGGTCCAGCAGTCATTCTGATTGTTCTGCTATTAGAGTCAATTTGCATATTACCCTTTTATTAATAGGATAGAAGCATGGTTTACAGGTGAGGGCTGGCTGTTCTGCCCTGAAGAGGGTCCTGGATCAGGGTGGGGGATCCCACCAGAGGGCAGAGCCACCAGGGCAGGGGCCGCAGGGTTTTCAGGATGGCCACAACCTTGATCAAGTTGGGGATCCCTGCTGGGAGGTGGAGCCATCCTGGGCAAGGGGTTTTGGGTAGTTTGCAGGCCAGCCATAATACCTGATTGGGGTTGGGGGTCCCCTCTGCAGGTGAGGGGTTGGGGGCAGTTTGCAGGCCAGCCAATCCCCCAGCTTTGTCAGGAAGGACGTCCAGAAGACATCCAGTCTAATGAGCATATTACCCTTTTATTAGTATAGAATAGTGGCCCGGTGCACAAAATTCGTGCTGAGGGGCAGTTCTCTCAGCCCAGCCTGCACCCTCTCTAATTGGAGACCCCTTGGGGTATGTCCGACTGTCAGTTTAGACCGTAAACTGGCAGTCAGTCATCCCTCACACTATCTGGGACCATTGGCTCCAAACTGCTCAACTGCCTGCTTGCCTGATCACTCCTAACTGCCCTCCCCTGCTGGCTTGATCTTACTGCCAACTGTCCCCCCTGCTATCCAATTTGGTTCTGATAGATTGGTTTCTATGCCAGTCACCATCTCTGGGCCTATCTCTGGGCCTGATCAGAGAAGCAGGGCTGATCAGCAGCCCCCATGGAGGAGAAAAACAGGCACGGCTTCTCGTGAAGCCCAGACAGAAAGAGAGAGGCAACAGATGATCAACAACTGCCACAAATGCTGCAGATCAGACCCTGTCTCTCTCTCTTCTGGCCTCTCTACGGTCCTGATCTGCAGCCCCCTAGGCAGTCAGTGCTGGTTCACTGCATCTGCATCAGCAGCAGTCAGTCCTGGGTCACCATGGCAAGCCAGCACTGACTGCAGGACTGAATTCTGGTGTCTGGTCAAGATTTCAGTTGGTCATTATGGACCCTGGGTTTTTATATATTAGAGTAAGTGTTTGCCACTGACTTTTCCAAATATTATTATATAAATACTAGAGTCCCAGCTTGCATGAAATTGTGTGCAGTTAGTGTCCCTATGCCTTGCCTGGCTTTCGTTGTTGGCCTTTGCCACCCTGGGATGCTATATGAAGCTCCCCACTCCAGGATGATCCATGATGCTCGTGGCCCCTTGACTGCTCTGCGAGGCTCCCCATGCCCTGCCACTTCTCCATGAGTCTCCACCCACTCAGCCACTGTTCTGTGAGGTCTCCCCACCCCACCACTGCTCCACTAGGTTCCTATTGTCCCTCTGTGCTCCACAAAATTCCCCTCACCCCGCAACTGCTCCATGAAACTTCATCCCCTGTGACTTCTCTGTGAGGCTCCTCCCACCTTGCTACTGCTCCACAAAACTTTCTTTATTCTATGACTGCTCTGCAAAACTTGCTGCCACCCAGTAACTGCTCCACGAAGCTCCTCCTGCCCCACAACTTCTCTGTGAAACTCCCCCGCCCCACTACTGCTCCGCCAAGTTCGCTGCAACCAAGGAAGCAGCCCATTGTTGCCACTGCCGCTGCCACTCAACAGTTCCCAGTCCTGCCTGCCCCCCTCATGGTGAGTGGCTCAGGGTAAAGGGGGAGGGGAGGATTGAGAGGTACTCCATGTATTTCATGGTGCTCATTCATCCATTTGGTCATAATGGCACCTGGCTCTTTATATATTAAAATATTAAGGGATGAGAAAGGAAAAAATATTAGTAGTGTGGTTAAGCTAATTCATGATCTGACATTATAGGAATACAATAACAGCTCCAAATGGCAGAGGTAAATTAGGTAGGTGTGTAAGTACATTTTAAAGAACTATACGATTAACACTAGAATAAATATCTAGAGTAACAAGATTATGAGTGGGAAGAGAAAATATGAGGAATTGTTCCTTTCATTATATGCCTTTTAACACCATTTGACGATTATAAATACACACACACACACACACATTTATATATATTACTTTAGTTAAAACAATTAAAATTAAAGTCGTATAAAATAAAGAATATAGGAGTATAAAAGTTATAAATAAGACTAAAAAAAAGACATATACTATCTAATAAAAGAATAATATGCAAATTGATCATACCTCCACTACACCCACCAGCCACTCCCATCCGGCCAATCAGAGTGAGTATGCAAATTAACCCAACCAAGATGGCTATGGCCACAGACAGAGCAGGAGGGAGGCTTGGGTTGCCCTTGGCCATGGAGGAATCCAAGCTTTCCGCAAACAAAGTTTCAATGGCTGCTACTATGAAAATTTGTCCAAAAAGTTATTATGCCATTATGGTACATTTAAATAAAATCTTACAATTAAAGATAGGAATTGTGTAGCAGGTTTCCCTATTGTTTTGGTTGTTACAAATGGAAATATCATCTCAGTACCCTGGCCTCTTCTGCTCCATGGGTCCTGTCCTCTGCTTCAACCATTCTATGTATGTGTAATTTTTCTCATCTTAATTGTTTTTTCTGGATTCAATACTCATCTGTCTACTACATCATTTTTTCTTCTCTCCTTCCAATTGCTCTCATCCCACTCCTGCATTAACTATTTGAATCAGACTTTTAACCCAAAACTTCACTGAAACCATTTCTATCAAGGTTAGCAATGATTTCAACATTGTTAAATCTAATTGTCTATTCTCACACCTTACTTGGTCTGCAGCAATTAACACAATTGATTACTGATTTTATTTTCATTTTGCTGAGGGATATTCTACTCTAATTTTATTCCTACTTTATTAATCATGCTCCTAGGTCCCTGGTTGGCAAACTGCGGCTCACAAGCTACATGCATCAGGCTCTTTGGCCCCTTGAGTGTGGCTCTTCCACAAAATACCACGGCCTGAGCGAGTCTATTTTAAAGAAGTTGCATTAGAAAAAGTTTAAGTTTAAAACATTTGACTCTCAAAAGAAATTTCAATCATTGTACTGTTGATATTTGGCTCTGTTGACTAATGAGTTTCCCGACCACTGGGTAGGTGCTTTTTGATGGTTCCTTTTTAATTCCTAAGAGATCACGTTTTAGATCTCGTCATCTCTGTCTTCACTTAATTTACTCTTTAAAAATAATTTATTCACAGAAAACACCCAAATGTAGTTCTCCAGCTATACTTCCCTGTGTACTTTAGAAGCATATATATAAAGCCTTCAACATCTCCATTTGTATATTTAATTGGTCTCTGATTTCCACCAAAGCAAAACCTTAATGCTCACTCTTTTTATCTAAACCTACTCTTCTAATTTTTTTCTTTTCAATCTTTTCAATTGAGTAGGTAAAAATGTTGAAATCTCTATTTACTCTCCCTATCTCTCACACTCTACAACCAATATTTCAAAAGAAATCTGCTTTCAAAATAAGTCTGTAATATAACAACCTTATCTGACTTCCATGGCTTCCACAAAATGTGTTCAAACTACCATCATATCCCTACTATTTATTCTCATTGCTACAGTTATATTAATATTTTTCTTAAATACATTTTTTTAATCCTCATCTGAGGATATTTTTCCATTGACAGAGAGAAATATTGATGTGAGAGAAACACATTGATTAGTTGCCTCCTATAAGAGCCCTGACCAGGGCCTGGGCGGGGAAGAAGCCTGCAAACAAGGTATATGTCTTTGACTAGAATTAAACTCAGGACCCTTTGGTCTGTAGGCCAAGACTCTATCCACTGAGCCAAATAGTCTGGGGCTTAATTCTTTTGAAATATAGGATTTAAGCTTGTCAAACTCCTCAATATCCTGTAACAAATTTTTATATAATGGTAAAAAAAGATAAATACAGTGAAATATAATGCCCTACATAAACAAGATGCTGATTATCTCTCAGATATTAACTACTACATGCTGTCACTGGTGTACTCTTTCCTCTAAAAACTTCCTTGTAATATCAATCATATGGTTAGATGGTCCTATCACAGAGACTTTACACTTGTTATTCTCTCAGCCTTAAATGCTAATACTTTCTTCTTCCATCTACCACCCATTCAGTGCCTTGTCTTTTCTAGATTTCTGCCTAAATGTAAGCATACAAATTTACTATCCATACTCTTCCTTATGTTTTTCCATAGGATTCATCACCACCTAACATAATGTACATTTTACTTTTCATTAGTTTACCACAGTTTCCCTCATGAAGATGTACACTGTAAGCACAAGGAATTTTGAAAGTGTTTTATTGTTTTACTAGAGGTCCGGTGCACAAAATTCATGCATGGGGGGAAGCAGAGGATGTATCCTTCAGCCCAGCCTGCATCCTCTCCAATCTGGGACCCTTCTCACAATCCAGAACTGCTGGCTCCCAACTGCTTGCCTGCCTTCCTGATTGCCCCTAACTGCTTCTGCCTGCCAGCCTGATCACCTCCTAACCATTCCCCTGCCAGCCTGATTGATGCCTAACTGCTCCCCTGCCAGTCTGTTTGCCTCTAACTGCCCTCCCCTGCAGGCCTGGTTCCCCCCACCCCCACAAACTGCTCTCCCTTGCAGGCATAGGTTCCCCCCACAACTGCCTTCCCCTGCAGGCCTGGTCACACCTAACTTCCCTTCCCTGCAGACCTGGTTCCTCCACAACTGACCTTCCCTGCAGTCCTAGTCTCGCTCAACTTCCCTCCTCTGCTGGCCTGGTCACCCCTAACTGCCTTCCCCTACAGGCTTGATCACTCCCAACTGCCCTCCCTTGTAGGCCTGATCCCTCCCAACTGCCCTCCACTGCTGGCCTGATCACCCACAACTGCTCTTTCTTACAGGCCTGGTCCCTCCCAACTGCCCTCCTCTGTTGGCCATCTTGTGGTGGCCATCTTGTGTCCACATGGGGGCAGCCATCTTTGACCACATGGGCATCCATCTTGTTTGTTGGAGTGATGGTCAATTTGCATATTACTCTTTTATTAGATTGGATAGAGGCTTGGAGCTCAGGTGGGGGCAAGTTGGTTTGCCCTTAAAGGTGTCCTGGATCAGGGTGGGGTTCCCTTGGGGCATGGGGCAGCCTGAGTGAGGGGCCTATGGTGGTTTGCAGGCTGGCCTCGCCTCACGGGGATCCAGGTGAAGTCCCGGTATCTGGGATTTATTTATCTTCTATAATTGAAACTTTGTAGCCTTGGGCAAAGGCCTGGCACATCCAGGATATGCAGGAATCTTGGCTTCCACAGCCATCTTGGTTGGGTTAATTTGCATACTCGATCCTGATTGGCTGGTGGGCATGGCTTGTGGATATAACAATCAATTTGCATATTATTCTTTTTTTAGATAGGACTCCCATTTGTAGAAAAATGCTGTCAAAATAGAAAGGCTCAACACATATTTTTTGAAAAATTAATTGCTAAGAACAAAATAGGTAATGTTACATCCAGATGAAACAACGCAGTATAGTAAGTGCAGAGATTCACCAATAAATGAAACATAAAAACAATAATAAGTACTAGGGAACCTGCACAGATGGAGTGGAATAAAGAGTAAAAAATGATGGGATGACTTACAAAAATGCCCACTGTATATATCTCTCCCCCATTCTTTCCACGTACCTTTTCGGTATTTATTTAAGAAAAAAATGTATGTACTGTAATATTCTTTAAATATTAATTACTCATTTGTGATATAAAATATCATTAGGACTTCTGGGAAAAATAGTTCAACTCCATGTACCCTAGCTTTTCAATTAATTTCAATTAATGTCTATAGAATCCAAAATGGACCTGGCAGATTTTTTCCAATATATCTTTTGTTTAAAATATATATATATGTGTGTGTGTGTGTGTGTGTGTAAAATTGATATTAGGAAAATGTCAATAAGTTTTTTTATAATTTGATAGTGCATAATGCTGTTACTAGTTACTTCTAATTGTAATCCTTCCCTGTTAATGATAAGCTTATAAGTCCTATCCCTCTTTTGATTGAGTTCACCTACTACTGCTACTTCTGATCAATGAACTGTTATCAGGAATGTTCCAATTCTGGACCAAAATATTTAATTCCTAGTGTAAGACCCTCCAGAGCAGTGTTTTCTCTCTGGAATGCTATACAACTCAAATATTTGAAACTGGTGAGTGTTTCATTAATAACCTTGATTTCTTATTATGATGAACAGATATATAATTCTCATTATGCACTAGCCTGCAGGGAAAGTAGCATGATAGAAGAAAAAAATCCACCTTTATTCCAATTCTCTGTATTTCTATATCTCTGTCTCTATTGCTACCTCTATACCTAGCATAACCCAAATGGTAAAATTAGGAAGCCAAGGAAACAACTACATCTTAAGATAGATATAGCTACACTTTAAAAACATGTATTTATATCAGGTGAAATCATTATTTAACTATATTTATTTTGGGAAAATCATTCAAAATATATCTTGAAATCAACTGGGTGTATCAGTTATATATTTTCTACTGTACCCTGTTTCCCCAAAAATAAGACAGTGTCTTATATTAATTTTTGCTCCCAAAGATGTGCTAGGTCTTATTTTCAGGGGATGTCTTATTTTCCCATGAAGAAGAATATGGTACACATTTATTTTATTGAACAATAACAACAACAAAAAAGGAAATTTATTACCTGTATACGGTGCCTTAGTAGTTTTCATCACAAACCAGCTCAGATGATAGGCCGCAGTGCAGCTGGAGCTGTTCAGGCAGTGCGAGGTCTTTTTAAATCAGGAGTCAGATGCCTTACAGTAGCTTCGGGGGCCTTATATTCCAGAAAGGCCTTATGTTCAGGGGAGGCCTTATTATCAGGGAGGTCTTATTTTCAGGGGGATGTCTTACTTTGGTGGAAATAAGGTATCAGTTACATATTTCTGCATAGCAAACTCTCCAAAAATTTAGCAGCTTAACACAGTAAAATTGTATTATTTTACCATGTCTGTGGGTCAGGAATTCAGAAGTTGCTTACCTGGGTCCTCTGTGAGCTGCAATCACGAGCTGAGGCCATGCCAAAGTTTGACTTGGGGAAGGTGCATTTATAAGATCATTCACTGTTTGCAGGCCTCGGGTCCTTTCTACCTGCCCCTTGCCTCATGGGCCTCTCTATAGGGCAGTTCTCAACATCACAACTGGCTTTACTTCTGAGCAAGCAAGGAAGGTAGTGAGAAAGGGTAAAAGATGCAGATTTTAAATATTTATTTTATTGATTTCAGAGAGAAAGAGAAAGGGAGGGAGAGACAGATGAGAGAGAATTATCAATTGGTGCTCCTGCACCCTGGGGATTAAGCCCACATGTGCCTGACAGGAAAATGAACTATAATCTCCTGGTTCACACGTCAGTGCTCAATTACTGAGCTATGCTGGCTGGCAAAAGACACAGATTTTATAACCTAATATCAGAATTTACATTATTTTTGCTGTGCTATATTTGCCAGATAATCATTCATTAGATCTAGTCTACACTCAAGAAAAGGGAACTCTACAAAGGAGAAAACCCAGGAAGTGGAAATCATTGGGAGCATTTCAGAGACTGCCTTCCAAACCATTAGTAGATATTTTCCTATTCTCTGACCCTCTCTGGTCAGTTGATTCCTTAATTTAGGGGTGGGAAACGTCCAGCCCTCGAAATCATTTGGTGGGGCCCTGCCAAGGCATTAGGAGTGAGTTCATTAAATGTTTGACCAAATATAGCAGGCTAATTTTTAAGATGATAATTTTGTATGGCCCTCAAAGGATGTTATACATATCTAAATGGCCTTGGCAGAAAAGAAGTCCCCACCCTTGCATTGGTTTTAAGCAAGTGCCTTGAAACATAATACGTTATATATTTTTAAACCCAATGGTTTTTAAAAAATTAAACTCACCATTCAATACTTATAAAATATAATCTTTTTATCCTAAAAATATAAAGTAATAATGTAAAGTGCATATGCCTTGAACATTTCTGATCTATAATGATGTGCATGGTAGACAGCCTGTGATTGCTTATTTTTCCCCTCAGATAGAGAGAATGGGTTCAGAACAGTCCTCATGTGACCCAACTTTTGCATGTGAAGCATTTAAAACTGAAGACAACTGAGACCCTATGGATTCATAGGATACTTTTCCCTCCCCCTTGAAGAATTTAAATTAGAGGCCTTGCCCATAATAAGAGCTGTCATCAGGAATACCTTTTTATAGTCGAGGGCAAAACAAATTTCTAATTGCTGAACATCTGTTCTTATCATGTTACAAATGATCTTCCTCCCTTCTGCAGCCCTAAGGTAACCTACCTTATCCTTAACTCAGAAGGTCCCATATACTTCAGTTTCCCTTTCTGTTTCCGAACCTCTCTATAGGTGGGGTTTCTGATTCATATATGTGGGGTTCCCCTAAATGTTTTTCACTTTCTGTAGATAAGTATAGAAAATCCTCTTAGAAATTATTAAGATTTATTACAATTATTCTCTTATGAAAGCTTATACATATACATTAAATTTGGTTTTACCTAGTCAATCTCTCTCATGTCAATTTGATTACTAGAACAGCCTGTTAACTATAGAAGAACTTAGAAGGGTAGAGAAAAGTTTCTTCTACCCATATACATGTTATCTAAGTCAGTGGTCGGCAAACTGTGGCTTGTGAGCCACAGTTTGCTGCTCTGTTGACTAATGAGTTTGCCGACCACTGGGATAGGAGCTTAATCACAAGGAACAAAAACAGCCTGTAATTATTGGAATTGAGAGTCTAGTCAGTGGTCAGCAAACTCATTGGTCAACAGCGTGAGCGTGGCAAACCGCGGCTCATGAGCCACATGTGGCATGTGAGCTGCAGTTTGCCAACCACTGACCTAAGTGATAAAAGTTGCAGCGCTTGTTATGAACCCACTGTAGTAAGCTTTATATCTGAGTCATCATTCCTTTTGTTTTGAAAGCTCTGTTTTCCAATCATAATTTAAGTATAAAATCCCTCAGTATAAAGTATAATTATTTAGGGAGAAAAAACTGAGGAAATTATGTAAATTACACATAGACATAGGACAGGTAATGCAGAGACACTGATTTGTGGCAACTTAAACTCTGAGAAAAGAGTGATTACTTACAAATTAAAAGGATTGATACATAGTTATCTATGGTAATTCCATTGGTGAATTAAAAATAAAAACCATGCTTAATTCAGTTGAGTGGTATTGCCATTACTTTTACTACTCCGTGGGCATCATTAATTACTCCCAGGACTCCAGATGATACCATCTCCAGCTGACTCATCCCTTGTAAGCACTAACCCCTTCTATTCAGTTTCCTATCATCATATGAACAATTCAAAAATTCCTGTAAGTCTGAGCATCAAAATTTCAAAATCCTTCAGTAGGTTTTCAAATTAAATTTAGAAAATAAAAGTCCCTAAACCTTAGCATGATTTACAAGGTCTGCTGTAGATCCATTCACTATCCTATCTAATAAAAGAGTAATATGCAAATTGACCATACCTTCACTACACCCACAAACCACACTCACCAGCCAATCAGAGCAAGTATGCAAATTAATCCAACCAAGATGGCTACAGCCACAAAGAGAACAGGAGGGAGACTTGGGTTTCCCCTGGTGATGGAGAAAGCCAACCTTTCCCCACACTGTGGTGGGCCCAGGCCTCTGATTAAGGCAACAAAGTTTCAATGGCTGTGGGAAAAGAAGGCTGGGCTCTGCTCCAGACTACAAAGTTTCAACTGTAGACAATAAATAAATACCAGATACCAGGGCCTATGCTTGGGTTGCTGGGGGACATGGCCGGCCTGCAAACCACCACAGGACACCTTGCCCAGGCCATCCCACACTCCAAGGGAATACCCACTCTGATCCAGGACACCTTTCAGGGCAAACCAGCTGGCCTCTATGTGTGCACTTGGCCTCTATCCTATCTAATAAAAGAGTAATATGCAGATTGACCATCACTCCAACACACAATATGACTGCCCCCATATGGTCAAAAGAACCTGCCCCCATGTGGACACAAGATGGCCACCACAAGATAGCAAGCAGGGGAGGGCAGTTGGCAGGGACCAGGCCTGCAAGGCAGGATAGTTAGGGGTGATCAAATCTGCAGGAGAGGGCAGTTAGGGGTAACCAGGCTGGCAGAGAAGGGAAGTTGAGGATGACTGGGCCTGCAGGGAAGGACAGTTTTGGGGAACCCAGGTCTGCAGGGGAAGGCAAGTAGGGGTGACCAGACCCACAGGGAGGGCAGTTAGGGACAAACAGGCTAGCTCAGGAGTAGTTAGGCATCAATCAGGCTGGCTCAGGAGTAGTTAGGCAATAAATAAATACCAGATACAGGCCTGGTCCCTGCCAACTGCCCTCCCCTGCTGGCTATCTTGTGGTGGCCATCTGGTGTCCACATGGGGGCAGTCATATTGTGTGTTGGAGTGATGGTCAATCTGCATATTACTCTTTTATTAGATAGGATAGAGGCCTAGTGCACACGTAGAGGCCAGCTGGTTTGCCCTGAAAGGTGTCCTGGATCAGAGTGGGTATTCCCTTGGAGTGTGGGATGGCCTGGGCAAGGTGTCCTGTGGTAGTTTGCAGGCCGGCCATGTCCCCCAGCAACACAATCATATGCCCTGGTATCTAGTATTTATTTATTGGGATCAGTCTTGGATTGTGAGAGGGATTTCCTACTGCCCGTTTAGGCCGATCTTACCTGGATCGGGCCTAAACAAGCAGTCGGACATCCCTCAAGGTGTTCTAGATTGGTGAGGGAGCAGGCTGAGCTGAAGGACACCCCCCTCACGCCCCCCGTGCACAAATTTCATGCTGAAGGACACAGCCTCTCCCCCAGTGCACAAATTTTGTGCACACGTCCTCTATTTTTTGTATATGACACACTCACTGACCTTTAGTGCTGTATTTCATAGTCACTTAGGTATCTTACAAGGACAGTTATAATTATCTTGAAGAAAGAGTGAAAAAATAATTTATACTTTACAAGACAGATGCTACAGAGTGACTGTCTCATGATAATTAAACTCTTAATTATGTAATAAAGTAATTATCAACCCAGTTTATCTCATGCCATGTATAAACTATTTACTAAAATTCTGTGGCACACCAAAAAATATATTTTTGCTGATCTGATAAAAAAAAATAGGTACAATGATTCAGTCTCACCAAACCGTTATTGTTATGTTGACTATAGTCATTTCTTTGTTGGACAACCCAGAGTTTCAATTAAACTTAAGATAATATCTCTCAGTCATGTTTCAGCTACACATCCAGAAAAGTGATGAACTGATGCCATAGCTGACATCAGAACCAGATGCAATGGTCAACTACCCCTTATCTGAATACAGATCAATTAGTAGAGAGAGATCACAACCTTGACCATGACCCTAACCCCCTTAGTCACCACGATTAATGACTTTCCCCCTATATGACCCATCCCCTGAAAACCATCAGGGAACCAGGTCTTTTAGCATTTAGCTCATCCATGACTTTGGCCATAGACTACTTCCTCAACTAATAAACTCTTACTTTCTTTCCTGCAAGCTCCAGTTTATGTCTTATTTGGCTTTGATACAGGCAGGCAATTGGACCCCTCTAGTCCAGTAACAAAAGTAGATTTAGATTTTCTTCCTTAATAAAATGGTGACATATTGGTAGTAAGTTGGAGAAGAATAACATGTACATTGTACCCAAGTTATCTGTTTGAAGTGTCTTCAATTGAAAGCAACCTTATGTAAGAAAAAGCTATTACATAAAAATGTTAAACTTATAACACTGAAAACTTTGTCATATCATATATTTCAATATTCATAAAACTATTATAGTACACAATAGTTTCTCTTTAGTGTTGGTGCATTAAATGAATTTGAATTGATTTGTTATTACAGAGTAAAATAAACTATAGTCTAATATAAAAATAACTCCGCAATGTGTCTCATCTCAGCTTCCCTGTGCTTCACCTATTCATTCCCTGTGCTTCACCTATTTTTATGTTTAGTATTGGCTGAATACTTGAGGGAATAGAGGTGATTCTTTATAGCATCATGAAGCACATAATGTAAACATCTGTGCTATTTCAATTCTTGTCTCCATTGATACCTTTATCATTCTCTCACCCCAATGCTTCTCTGCAGGTTCTCTTCCTTCTCAATTGCAATTTCATAGATTCACCAATGATTTGATCTTTATCCTTCAAAATCATCCACATTTTTCGGCTATATTCTAAATCCTTTGTTTCACTGCTCCTTGAAAGCCATGCCTTATAATAAGATTATATAGTAAAAAAAAAACATTAAAATCAGATGCCTTGCATACTCAAGATAAACCACAAAATTCTCTTAAGGCAAAAGTGGTTATGCTTAAATAAATTATATAGCAACTCCTCTTATATTTGTATATCTTTATAATTAATAAACTTTAAAATTTAGTACATTTTTAGACTTACAGAATTGACCATATAGTACATATAATTCCACATATCTACCATCCATCTCCATACAGTTTCACCTACTATTCATATCTTGTATTAGTGTGATATACATATTACAAATAAAGATTCAATATTGAGTCAATATTGATACATTATTATTAAATATAATCTACAGCTGACATCAGGGTTCAATTTTTGTATTGTATATAGTTCTATGAGTTTTGACAAATGCATATTTTCCATGTATCCACTATTATAATTTCATACAAAAATAGTTTCACCAACCCTAAAAATTCCCTGTGCTTCAACTATTCATCCCTTCTGAAAAGGAGCAACATATGCCTCTTTGACATATTGATTTTTTTAGTTGGTTATTTTAAAAAAGAGCAGAGATAGGAGATGCTTTGGAAACTGGATATAAGTACCCTTTTGTAAGGGGAATTTATATTTACGAGGAAAATCTTCATTTGTAGCAGTATCTCCCTTTCCCTACCAGGAAAGAATGACTCTAAATCTCTAGAAACTCTTACAAAGGGAGAAGGCAAAGACTTAAATCTGTATTATAATTTGAACTTCGTTTACTGTGCTTTTCTTGGTAACCTCTTATAACTGGTCTTCCTCATCCCCAACAATTTCTTTGGTCTTTAGCTGAAGATGGTATTTAAGGTGATGTTGAGCCACTTCAGGGAGTTACCCAGTTTACCTGGGATCTGCCACTTATATAAGACATCTGTTTGTTTGTCTTTTCTTAATCTGTCCTTTATTACAGGGAAAAAGTGGTGTATCAGTCAGGAACCTGTAAGGGTAGATTAAAAATTATTTGTCTTCCACAATACTTCTCACCCTTCCAGAGAACACCTGGCAATCATTTGTCATTTTACCGTCTTTATAATTTTGTCTTTTCTGTAATGTTATAAAGTTGGACTCATATATTATTGTATCCTTATCAGAACAACTCCTTTCACTTAGCAATATGTATTTAATATCCTCCATGTCTTATCATGGCTTAGATAGTTCATTCTGAGTGACATTCATTGTAAATGTACAATACTTTATCTTTTTACCTACTGAAAGACATTTTGGTTGTTTCCAGTTTTAAGAAATCTTATATAATAAAAGGATAATATGCAAATTGTCCCCTTAACTGAGAGTTTCACTGGGAGTTTGACCAGGGGGTGGAGCTGCCCACCAACCACCTGTGGCCCCTCCCCCCAGCTGGTCCCACCCCCGACTGGCTCCCTCCACCCTGATCAGGGTGGCTGGCCCAACCCCACTTGTGCATGAATTTGTGCACTGAGCCTCTAGTTATATATAAGGTGTTAGAAAACATGTGCAGATTATTCTGTGGACATTAGTTTTCATTAAAATTGAGTAAATACCTTGGAGGCCTGTTCAGATGGTGTTAAGTGTGTTATATGTGGAAGGGAGATCATTCTACAATCCCTATTTAAGTGTCAGTCTTTCAGTGGGCCTGTAGCCCTGATTTATTATTTCACAAGATGTTCTTGGCATTTATCCTCCCTTAGTTGAGACAGAAAGTCTAGAGAGGGCTAGAGTTGGTTAATTTTCTCTCATCCAAGTTTGATTAGGACTCAGTTTTTTCCTTGGTAGGCATCTATTATGAACCTGGTAGGGCTTCTGGAGGAAAAACCCACAAAACTGTTGGGAGGCATACATTAGGTCCCCAGGAGTGTTTAGCCTTCAAGTGGACCACACTAAACTTCCAGCAGTTTACTGGTTACTCTGTAAGTATTCTTTACGGGCTCCATGACTTCTGCTTCAGGTAAATTGATTTATACTCGTTGTATTCATCTTTCTCTCTAGTTTATAGGATGGTGATTTATAGCATGACGTCAATTCTCTGAAGTGATTTAAGAAATGTTTTTGATTTTCAGTTTGTTCTGCCTTTTATTTTTTCTGTTGTTAAGGTGTAAGTGATGACTTACTAGTTCTTTACATGTTGGAATAAAAATTGAATATCTTTCAAAGGTAGTTTTGATAACAATTTATTTTCCTCTCTGTCTCTCCTCTCAGAGCATGTGGAGAAGAAAGAGGAAGATCAATACATCTGCAAAATTCATGTCTGGAATGTATATATATTCTACTATTAGCAGATTAAAAACACACACACAAAAAAAAAACTATGACCAATATGACCTGAATGTTTTGTCAGTTTGACTTAACTTTTGTCAGGCTTCTTCCTGATTCTGGCCCCTGCCCTCCTTTTCTTAGAACATTTTCTTTAAAAAAAACACATCATTTTTAATTATTATTCTGTCCCTTGAGTATGTAAACCTTAAAAAAAATCTCTTGCAAGGTTGACAATCCCAAAAATGTCTTTTGTAAGGACTGGGAGTATCCTTTAGAGATGTAATCTTAAAGGAAGTTATCACCCCATTTCTCAGTCTCTGTGGGAGGAAAGGAGCCTTTTTTGAGAATTCTCTTGCTCAAAGTTGTACAATTACCTCCTGCCTCAAAGAGAAATTTGACTTTTCTTTGGGGCAAAGCCGATTAGCAAACACAAATGATCTGTGTTCTTCCTCTCATTTCATTGCTTACAAATCTTTCTACCCTTTATCTCAACTAAGACAAAGTCAGACTGAGTTCTGACCTCTCTTTGCTATTGCAATCATGCTCATATGTACATATTTGTGTGTGTGTCTGTGTCATACATGTTTATGAATAAGGGATGTGGGAGAGGTAGAGGAAGGTGATTGAGTAGCAATAAAATTTGACAATATATCCTTAATTTATATAAAAGGAGTCAGTAAGACTGTACATAGATTATGTACATGTAAAAGTACAGTGGAATTCTACATTTATTTTCAGTATCAGGTTTTCCAGGAAGTGATTCAACATCTAAAAATATAAGTGAATATTAAACATTCATGAATAAATTATGCAATTGCCTATTTATTTCATTATCTAATGTAAAAGGCTCTGGTCATTACTAAGTTTGAGATTGACTACCTCAATTTTTCATATTTATTAGACTGAACCATTGACTTGGGTCACCTAAATACAATGTAATCAAAATACTGCTCTTTCTTAATGAGTCATTTTGGCAACCTCTTCACAATTTAGCATTTATATAAAATGCAATAACAGTTATTAATTATTAAATGTATTATTAATTGAGCCCCAATTATATTAGTGTCCCAACTTTTAAATATAAATCACCTTCAAATAATTCCTACTTTTATCCTTCCCCAAATCTACCCTATATGTGGAAAGAGGAGATTGTCTCTCAGTTAGCATCTAATATTCCAGAGATAAACAGAACAGATGCATGTTCAGCTGAATATAGACATAAATATGCATTTCAATCATTTGTTTTTTATCTACTTTTGCAACTGTAAATTATGGTCTTTTAAAATTAGAGTGCACACCAGATGGTGAAGAGTTACCTTAAAGTGATGTTTCCTTTAATATAAACTGTGCCAAGTGATATCACATTACAACAGCTTGTTTGTTCACTACAGCAATTTATTTACTGCATTAAAATATATTGGAACAAATGGTCATTTCAGTCACATTTGCCGTATCATGTGAGTCTGCCTTTGAAACGAATGTCACTCTAATGTACTCACCCTAACTAAAGAAAGAAAGAATGATGGATGCTGTGAGCCTAGGAAGAAATCACACTGTAAAATGCCAAGATTCAGCACAATAAAAAATTCAATTTCTATCTCTACTTCCCTTTATGGGAAAAGAGATCCTACATATCAAGGAATGTAATAGTAACATGATTTTAGCTAAAATGAGTTTATAAGTGGCAAACAGCCTGCGGAAGTTCCTTAGCTTTCTTTTCTGTGTGTCATTATGATTGTAAATAATGAAAAGAATATATATATTTACACACATGCATATCACATTTATCCACACACACATAACTCATATAGTCACACATATATACATACAATAGCTAGGATGATTACTCAGTGGAAAAAAATGGGCTCAACTCCAAATACAGCATGGATAAATGTGAATTTATAGCCAAGGATTAGGAATGGATGGGTCAATGAATGGAAAATTACATTAGGAGTAAGGGGATATTTTGACTAAACTGGCCTAACAAGATTCTGATTAAGAGATGTCAGAGTGATCAAACATGATCTGGGTGATGGTGGAGAATGAGGAACTGGATAAAACATCAGGGTGATCATATACTGCAGTAGAGAATTGTTGCTAAACTGTCTTAGCAAGATTCTGGCTGAAAATGGATTTTATAAGGAAGAGCACAGATGAACTTAGAAGGTTCAAGAGTATGAATAAAGTTTGATCAAGCAAAGTAAAGTCTGGATTTTATTAGATAATGATGTCTGAGATTAGCTCTTTCTACAACTTTTACAATGAAAGCAAGCAAAACATAGAACATCAACGAAGCAATCCTGTTTTAGATCAATAAGCAAAGAAGGTACTGAAAACAAGATTACATAATAGACATATTTGCTTATCTAAATCCAACTCTTTTCAAGAATATAGTATATTTTAGAAGACAAAGAGTTATTGGCTTTTTATACAACATTAAACATTTACTTCACCTACATCATATGTTATTGCTCAGTTAAGCTCTATGTTTCATAATAGAGTTGGCCCTTGAGCAACATGGGTTTGAACCACATGAATCCACTTATATACAGATTTTTTCAATAAATATATACAATACTATAAATGTATTTTCTCTTCCTTGTGATTTTCTTAATAACATTCTTTTCTTTAGTTTGCTTTATTATAAAATTACAGTAAAATACACATAACGCAAAATAAATGTTAGTCTGTTTCAGTAAAGTTTCTGGTCAACAGTAGGCTCTTACTAGTTAACTTTTGCGGGAGTTAAAAATTATATGTGGATATTCAATTGTGCAGAGAGTCTGTGGCCCCAAAGCCATGCCATTCAAGGGTCAACTGTACTGTCAAGAGACTGTTAAACACCCTTTCAAATAATACTATGTCTTAGTAATATACCTCATCATTTGAAGAATTTAAAATAGGTAAATACAAACACACACACACACACACACACACACACACACACACTAAAGGCCCAGTGCCCAAAATTTGTGCATGGAACAGGTGTCTTTTAGCCCAGCCTGCTCCCTCTAAAATCTGGGACACCTTCAGGGATGTCCCACAGCCCCTTTATGCCCAATCCTGGTAGGATTGGGCTTAAATGGGAAGTCGGACATCCCTCTCACATTCCAGGACTGCTGGCTCCCAACTGCTCACCTGCCTGACTTCCTGATTGCCCTTAACCATTTCTGCTTGATATCCTGATTACCCCCTAACCACTCCCCTGCCAGCCTGATTGATGCCTAACTGTTCCCCTGCCAGTCTGTTTGATGCCTAACTGCCATCCCCTGTGGGCCTGATAACCCCTAACTGCCCTCTTTGCAGGCCTGGTCACCCCTAACTGCTCTCCCCTGCAGGCCTGAGTCCCCCACAACTGCCTTTTCCTGCAGGCCCGGTCACCCGCAACTTCCCTCCTCTGCAATACTGGTTACCCCTAACTGCCCTCCCCTGCAAGCTTGATAACCCCTAACTTCCCTCCCTTAGAGGCCTAGTTCCTTCCAACTGCCCTCTCCTGCTGGCCATCTTGTGGTAGTAATCTTGTGTCCACCTGGGAGAAGGACCTTTTGACCACATGGGGGCAGTCATTTTGTGTGTTGGAGTGATGGTCAATCTGCATATTACTCTTTTATTAGATAGGACAGAGACCTGGTGTATAGGTGGGGGCCAGGTAGTTTGCCCTGAAGAGTGTACCAGATTAGGGTGGGGTTTCCCATGGGGCATGGGGTGCCCTGGGTGAGGGGCCAGTGGTGGTTTGCCGGCTGGCCATGCCACCTGGCAATCCAAGTGGAGGCCCTGGTATCTGGGATTTATTTATCTTCTACAACTGAAACTTTGTAGCCTAGAGTGGAGCCAAGCCTTCTGCTCACACAGCCATTGAAACTTTGTTGCCTTAAGCAGAGGCCTGGGTTTGCCAGGGTGTGTGGAAAGCTTGGCTTTCTCCATTGCCTGAGCAACCCAAGCCTCCCCCCTGCTCTCTCTGTGGACATAGCCATATTGGTTGGATTCATTTGGATACTCTCTCCTGATTGGCTGGTGGCCCTGGCTTGTGAGTATAGTGGAGGTATGGTCAATTTGCATATTACTCTTTTATTAGATAGGATATGTAAATGGGTCATTATGCAAATTGACCATAACTCTGCTATACCCACTAGCCACACCCACCATCCAATCAGGAGCACATATGCAAATTAACCCAAATAATATGGCTATGGCCATAGAGAGAGCAGGAAGGAGGCTTGTGTTGCCCCAGGCAATGGAGGAAGCCAAGCTTTCCACACCCTGCTTGGCTCAGGCCTCTGCTTAAGGCTACAAAGTTTCAATTACAGAAGACAAATAAATTCCAATAGAAATGGCTGCTCCTAATGGCAAGCAGGAGGCTTAGCTCTGCTCCAAGCTACAAAGTTTCAGTTGTAGAAGATAAATAAATCCCACATACCAGGGCCTTCATCTGGGTCACCAGGGGCATGAGGGGCCTGGAAACCACCACAAGCCCCTCACCCAGGCCACCCTATGCCCCAAGAGACCACCGACCCTGATCTGGGATACCCTTCAGGGCAAACCAGCTGTCCCTCACCTGTGCACCAGGCCTCTTTCCTACCTAATAAAAGAGTAATATGCAGATTGACTATCACTCCAACACACAAGATGACTGCCCCTCTGTGGACCCAAGATGGCCACTACAAGATGGCCAGCAGGAGAGGGCAGTTGGGAAGGACCAGGTCTGCCAGGAAGGGCAGTTGTGGGCAATCAGGCCAGCAAGGGATGACAGTTGGGGGTGATCAAGCCTGCAGGGGAGGGCAGTTAGGGGTGAATAGGCCAGCAGAGAAGAGAATTCGGGGTGACCAGGCCTGCAGGGGAGAGCAGTTGGGAGAGAATGGGCTTGCAGGGAGGGCAGTTAGGGGTGACTAGGCCTGCAGGGTAGGGCAGTTTGGGGCAAACAGGCTGGCAGGGGAGCAGTTAGCAATCAATCAGGCTGACAGGGGAGTGGTTAGGCGGTGATCAGGCTGTCAGGCAGAAGTGGTTAGGGGCAATCAGGAAGGCAGGTAGGTGAACAGTTGGCAGCCAATAGTTCTGGATTGTGAGAGGAATGTCCGACTGCCCATTTTGCCCGATCCAGGTAGGATTGGGCCTAAATGGGCAATCAGATGTCCCTCCAGGAGTCTCAAATTGGAAAGGTTGCAGGCTGGGCTGAAAGACCCTCTCCCCTTCTTCCCCCCCTCTCATGCATGAATTTTGTGCACCAAACCTCTGGTGTGTATATATTTTTAAATTTGCAAGTTCTGTTAAGAAGAATTGCCAAAAATGAATTAAGGGGAAAAGTCATGATTGAAGTACTATAAATATTACAGATTGATAGAGAGATAATGTGAGTGAGCAGTTAAGAGAATATGAAAGCTTTTCAGGTAGAATGTCTATAATTTTGACATCTTGACTATCAATGAAGATGGCAAGCATGACCTTTTATTAGTATTTTCTTTGAAACTAAGAATAAAACACTTCTCAGAAGCAAGTACTGATTGACCTTACCACCTACAATATGATAATTCAATATTTTATTTAAAAAACTGAAATAAGTCAGAAGGAGATGTTTACTTTGTGGAAAATAATATTTAAAAATGTGCCCTTCAATCCTTTTGAACAAGAAAGTAAAACACCATTTTGTCATCTTATTATATCTCCTAATAACCTGATATTTAACAGCTTAAAATGCAATGGGCACTAAATATGAAGCCTTCATCAAAAGAAAATTTAGATCACATATTTATTTCACAAAGAAAGAATATTAATAGCACTAAATCAGTAATCCCTATTACCTAAAGAATACAGGACTGTTGAAAATAAAATGTTTACAAAACAGTGTTTACATTTCACCCAGAATCATTTCCTCTACCAGCTTTATGACTAGCATTCCACTTGACTGTCAATAGTTAATCAGTCTTCTCTTTGAAACATTTTTTTCAAAAAGCTATGGGAACATTTAAATTCTTTCCTGATTATTCACCTATATTAATGCCCTTTCCTCAGTCTCCTTGAATGGTTTCTCTTTATTTCCTTAACACCACAATTGCTCAGGGCCCAGCCTCTTGTCTATAATTTTATATTTTTAACCATATAATGAGCTGAGACAGTCATATACCTTTTTCTATATGCTATCTCCATGTATATTGTTACATATTTCAAATTTATATCTCTAGTCAGAACTCTCCTCTGAGTTCTAAGCAGGCTAATCTGTCCAATTACCTCCTATATATTTCCAACCTTACCCAATTTCCTTAACAGAAACTAAATGTGCCCTGACCTGAACTATTGTTCCCCATCCTTAAACTGGCTTTTTGCACAATTTTCCCTTTCTCAGATAATAAAAACCCCATCTGCAAGTAAAAACCTTAGCAACATGCTTAGTTCCAATTCTTGTCTTATAGCTTACATCAAGCATATCGAACTCATGGTCCATGGGCCACATATTTTTGCAGCCCTGCCAATATAACGGTATGTAAGAAATGTTGTAATAAAAATTTCATAACTTAATTTTTACAATATCCTGTTATACATATGGTAATTAATAATAATGTACAATATTTGCTAATAACTGATTAATATAATCATGTTTCCCTCATTTCCCTTAATGCCTTACATAGAGGTGCACCATTTCTCTCCACTAATACTAGCAACAAATATTTTAGCCATGTCATTAGTCTTGTACTGACTTGTTTGGTGTATGCAACAGGAAATATTTCATTTCTGGAACAAGAAAAATAGGTTTATTTGTGTTTACTTATTAATTTGTGCAGTTATTCAGTGTCTGATAAGTCAATGTTCAAGAAAAATTATTTAAACAAATGTTCTATTATCTCATGTTAATGATTCGAGGCCCAGTGTACAAATTTATGCACAGGTGTGGTCCAGCTGGCCTCCCTGATTGAATCCCCTGGGCATGGCAGAGGGGACTTAGGAGGTTGGCCAGCCAGACCCGCCCTTCTGGTTGAATTCCCAGTCAAGGGGACAATTTGCATATTGGCCTTTTATTATATAGGATTACTCATTTATTTCAGCCCTTTGTATTCAGCATGTTTCTATCTAAATAAACCTATGTTTTTATGAAAATTGAAGCTTTTGTTTTTTGAGGTCCACATAAACTTGAACCTTGTTTGTAAGGTCCATGTTAGCCTTTGAGTTTGACATGCTTGGACATGCAATGTTTCAGCACTCTATTTTGCTTGTGTTTTGGGATAAAACAGCCAGCCTCTTCTTACCAAGTCCATTGCTTTTTACCCAATGCAAGCCACAACCATTTCTAACCTGCATTAATAAATTAGAAGGATACAATTATTCAGTCTATACTCAGTACATCTGCCCGAGTAATCTTGTCAAAACAGAAATCAAATCATATCACTTCCTAAAATACTCTCACAGCTTCCTCTGACATGTAGGGCAAAAGCAAAAAGCCCTTTCAATCATTTACCTCCTTGATCTCTTCACATTCTATTTTTTTCTTTTTTTTACAAAACTCCTGGCTCCTTTTTGTTCATTAAATATTTAAATAGCTTTTCATGGAAAATCAATAGTGAATGAAATTCATGAGGATTTGATAAAATAATACATATCTAATTATTTGACACAATTCTTAGCATGGAATAGATAATCATTTGTTTTACTGTTCTTTAACTTTTTTCTTTATTATATTTAAAAGAAGCATATTTAGGTCATGGAAGCACATGCTACTTTATATATGTCTCCAGATCCTTGAATCTGCCTTATCAACTGTCTTATTGTTTAACTTTTATAAACTGTATTTTTTTATAGTACTACCTTTTACCTAAGTTAGTTTCCAGCACAGAAAATACTTCTGTGATTTATTAAATAAGCACTTAAAATTATTAGGCTCTCTGTTTGTCTATTTTGGCCACTTTTCAATGTCCCTATTAAAAACTAGTAGACTGTGCCCTGGATGGTGTGGCTCAGGTGGTTGAGCATTGTCCTTTGTCCACACCTACTGCAAGGTCACCAGTTCAATTCCCAGTCAGGGCACATAACCAGGTTTCAGGTCCAGGTGTGTGTGCATGAGGCAACTGGTCTGGTCAATGTTTCTCTCTCATATCTCTCTCTCTCTCTCTCTCTCTCTCTCTCTCTCTCTCTCTCTCTCTCTCTCCCTCTCTCTCTCTTCCTCTCTCTCTCTAAAAAATCAATAAAAACATGTTTTAAAAAATAACAAAAATCTAGTAGGAAGACTGTTATTATAAAATTGTTTATTTCTACAAATCACCATTTTTTATCCATCTTCAAATATTAAGATGGTCTACCTGACCATCTTTTGACCCCTAAGAAAGTTTTAATCCAAATATGAAAAATAGATGTCATTATGATTATCTCACCATATAACAAATTACTTACCTCTGTGAACTTTCAGTCATTGAGAATGGCCTTCCAGATTTTACTGCCTTTACAAGAATTATACAAGAGTATTTGGCCATGAGTTTTACAAAAGATATCATTGGGAGGTATTAGGTTAAATTTAATTAAATATTTTATTATTGTGTCACTTATATTATACAGTACATAAAACACACACACACATATCCTATCTAATAGAGGTAACATGCTAATTGACTGTCACATTCTCAAAAATGGCAGCACCCACAGCCAATAAGGAGGAAATATGCTAATTGACTGCCATGCTCTCAGAGATGGTGGCACCCACAGCCACAAGATGGCAGCACCCAGTCCCCTCAGCCTGCTGGGGTGGCAGGCATGTGGCACTGCCAGGCCCACCCTCAGGTGGATTCAACTGCTCCTCATGCCTACCTTTAGTCCTCCATTACCCTTGGCCGTCCAGCTGCCCAGCTTACCAGCTGCTCAGCTACCCAGAGCCACCCCGGGCCACCTGAGGTTCAGGTAACCAGGGTTAGCAGAGGCTTTCACTGCTGGCAGTGGCAGTAGCAGAGGTATGATGGGGGAATCACCTTATCCTAATCACCCGGTTGTCTCCTGCCTCTGAGGGCTCCAAGACTGTGAGAGGGAGCAGGCTGGGCTAAGGGACCGCCACTCTAATGCATGAATTTTTATGCATCAGGTCTCTAGTATATACACTGAGATTATTATGATCTCTGAATGCATAATAATCTGGCCACTCAGTGTATTTGTATCTCAAATTGGTACCAAAAGTATTCTAGATTTTGCTGGAGATCAACCACCTATTTGCCCTGAGCTTTCTATCAGCCAGTGCAAAGGGGAAAACTGATCAGGTGCATGGTTTATAGTATCTTTAATATCAAATAAATGAGGTACTCAAGAGAAGTACACTGAGTGGCCAAATTATTATGTGTTCAGATATCAGAATAATCTGACCTCTCGGGGCTTTTTAAAAACCAATTATACATAAGTAATTCATAGAATATATCATATTCATAGATTGAAAAGATGTAATAGAAATCACAATACATTCTTCCTATTGCTAAGAAATATATTAAATGTTATTTCATAAATTATCTCAAGAAACATACTGATCCTTAATTCTACCTCAGGATTATCTTATTTCATTTTTTTAAATATATTTTATTGATTTTTTTACAGAGAGTAAGGGAGAGGGACAGAAAGTCAGAAACATCGATGAGAGAGAGACATTGATCAGCTGCCTCCTGCATGCCCTACAGTGGAGATGTGCCCGCAAGCAAGGTATATGCCCCCAACTGGAATCGAACCTGGGACTTTTCAGTCTGCAAGCTGACACTCTATCCACTGAGCCAAACCGGTCTCAGCCTCAGGATTATTTTAGTCTGCTGTTTACAACTTAGGAGAAATTTTGAAAAGCATATTACTAAATTATTTTTTTTATGTTTTGAATAACTTATCCAATCCAAGATCACAAAGAAAATAAATAGTATATTTTTTTAATTATATAGAGTCTGAGAAAATATAAATGCAGTTTCTGTATATGCTGAATTAGTCACATGCCAATGATAACTTTAATAATAGTCATATAACACTAGAAAAATACTAAGAACCATTTTTAAAATAAAATGTATGAGCAAAATAAAGATAAATATTAACAGACTAGAGGCTTGGTGCACAAAATTCGTGTGTATCCCTCAGTCCAGCCTGCACCTTCTCTAATTTGGGACCCCTGGAGATTGGGCTTGGGCCTAAATTGGAATTTGGACATCCCTCTCACAATCTTAGACTGCTGGCTCCCAACCATTCAACTGCCTGCCTGTCTTCGTTCCTGCCTGATTGCCCCTAACTGCTTTTGCCTGCCAGCATGATCTTCCCATAACCACTGCCCTGCCAGCCTGATCAACACCTAACTGCTCTCCTGCTGGCCTGGTCACCCCAACAGCCCTCCTCTGATGGCCTGGTCACCCCTAACTGTCCTACCCTGCAGGACTGGTCCCCCCAAATGCCTTCCACTGCAGGCCTTGTCCCCTGCAACTGCCCTCTCTCTGCAAGCATTGTCTCCCTCAACTACTCTCCCCTGCTAGTCCGGTCACGCCTCACTGCCCTCTTCTGACAGCCCTGTCACCCCTTACTGCCCTTTTATGCAGTCCTGATCATCCCCAACTGCCCTCCCTGGCAGGCCTGGTCCCTCCAAACTGACCTCCCCTACCAGCCATCTTGTGGCAGCCATCTTGTGACCACATGGTGGTGGACATCTTTGACCACGTGGGGGAAGCCATCTTGTGCGTTGGAGTGATGGTCAATTTGCATATTATTCTTTTTATTAGATAGGATTACTCTTTTTTTTTTTAACCTTTTTTGAGACCCAGTATCAAAGACAGGATAAATCAGAATCTATTTCTCTTATAATCTTTGAAACTTTTATAGCTTTTCCTAGTTCCAAGCCTTTAAACAAGACAATATTATGTTATTTTATATTTCTCCTAACTTCTTTTGGAATATATAGACATGGATGCTGTTATTTATACTGCTTCTAGTTCTTTGAGACAAAAAAAAATCATTTTCTTGAAGATTAGATGAAAACTAAATCTGACCATATGTCTACTATTCTGCAAATTGAAGTTTTCCACAGAAAGAAGTTAAAAAGAATATAATCTACCATTTGTTATATGTTTAAATATTTATTTATCCACTCATTAATGAACTTATTGATGTATTCAACAAACCTTTTTAAGGAGCTACTAGATGCTGTGGACCAGAGGGCAAAACACACTGTTACTGTCTTTAATCTTGCTGAGTCTAAATGGAACATCTGAAACTATTGTTAATGCTTCTTCTACTACTGCTATTATTACAAATTATTCTTTTCATAACACTTATTATGTTCCAGAAACAGTTCTAAATTTTTTTCATGTATAATTCTATATGTCATCTCTTATATGACTTTTGTTTCCACAGTATAGGAATAACAATGCATTGATAAAGTGGAAAATAGTACATAAAATTACTTGTTGAATATATTTTATGAATCATTTGGTAGAGGAAAGAACTGAAAAACCAAATATTAGCATTTTAAAATATTTTTATCACCTAAACAAAGATGCAAAAAAATAGTTATTTAATTCCAGGGTGAAATAATGCAAGGAAGAAAGCAGAAACTATTTCCTTATTGTGTGTATGTATATATATATTTATCTTCCACAAAGTTAAGCAGTCCTATCTCCTCATCAACTAACAATTATCTAATTATCTTAATTGTTTTGATTCACATAAATATTTTGAGATTATTACTATCTCAAAAATCACAACTGAAAATAAAAATTTTGACAAGTTGCATGTCTCATCTAATGTTATTGAGTTAATAAGTAGCATAATAAGAACACACATTTAGAAAGTCTAGTTCAAGATCCTGTGTTCTTAACATTATACTATCTTGTCTTCTGATCATTAGATTTTTAAATTTTACCTACATAGACTTAGGACAGAAAATTCAGAGAAGCAAGTTTATCCATTCTGAAAGACCAGAACAAGTAAATTAGTCTGTTTGAGAGTATTAAAAACATGCAATCAATCACACCAACAATAAAAACTACTGCTCTGTATCATTACTATAAATAATGAAAAAGCAAAGATAAGGCAGTACAATTCAGTTGACCATTGAACAATGCAGAGGTTGGGGGTGCCCACCCACCACAATGTTTAAAATCCAAATGTAACTTAAGACAGCTTTCTGAAAATGCACATTCTCTACCCAGCATTGAAAATACTGCAGTAAAGACAAATAGATAGTGAGCACTGTACTAGACAGCCTGGTCTTTGAATTCTTTCTCTGCTACAAGCTGTGTGACATTAGCCAAATGTCATGCTTTGTGCATCAGTTTCTTCATCTTTAAAATAGCAACAATTGTTAACTACCACAAATATGGTTATAAATAGCAAATGAAAGACTATGTGTAAGATATAAAACAGTGCCTGATATGTAGCACTATCTAAATTAAAATTGACATTATTTACTCATTATTGCTCAATACTCATTATGACTCACTGTACAAATAGTTTATAGAGATTTGCTTTGTAATAGAGAGAAACAACATACTGTAAGCCTCATGTGACATACCTGAAATTACATTATTTTATTTATTACTAGTGGCCTAGTGCATGAAATTTATGCATGAAATGGGGGGGGGGGAATCCCTCAGCATAACCTGCACCCTCTCCAATATGGGACCCCTCAAAGAATGTCCTACTGCCGGTTCACATGGATTGGGCCTAAACCAGCAGTCGGACATCCCTCTCGGAATCTGGAAATGCTGGCTCCTAACTGCTCACCTGCCTGACTGCCTGATTGTCCCTAACCATTCTGCCTGCCAGACTGCTTGCCTCCAACTGCACCTTGCAGCCAGCCTGCTCAACACCCCTCCCCGCCATGGGTCTGATCACCTACAACTGCGGTCCCATCCTGGCCTAATCACCCACAACTGCTCTCCCCTCTTGCCCTGTAATGGCTTCTACCTTGGCCCTGCCACCATAGCTTTGTCCAGAAGAACATCTGGAAGATCTTCTGGAAGGTCTCTCAGTCTAATTAGCATATTATCCTTTTATTAGTATAGATAGAGGCCTCATGCATGGGTGGGGGCTGGTTGGTTTGCCTTGAAGGGTGTCCCAGATAATGGTGGGGGTTCCCTTGGGGTATGGGGTGACCTGGGTGAGGGGCCTGTGGTGGATTGCAGGCCAGCCACACCCCCATGGGGTGAAGGACAATCTTGGGGTTCCTTCTGGGGTGCCTGGCCAGCCTGGGTGAGGGGCTGAGGGATGTCATACCTGCTTCAGGGTGGGGGTCCCCACTGGAGTGCCTGGCCAGTCTGGCTGAGGGTGTAATAGCTGTTTGCAGGCTGGCCAATGCCCACAGCGAGGACCCTCACTCCATGGGGGTATGGCCAGCCTGGGTAAGGGACTGAGGGCCATTTTCAGGCTGGTCATGCCCCCTGGTGATCCAGGTTCCCAGTCCCTCCTTCAGCAGTGGCCCGGTTGGGTGAGAAGCTTGGCTTCCTCCTTCATGGGGGAGTGCAACACAAGCCTGCTCACTCCACCTCTGTGGCCGCTACCACATTTGTTGGGTTAATTTGCATACTCACTCTTAATTGGCTGGTGGGTGTAGCAGAGTGATGGTCAATTTGTATGTTTCTCTTTTATTAATGTAGATAAAAGATTGCTTGGGTTGTGGTTGCCATGTTGCATTATATTCTTATTAAGAAAGCCCAGAAATATTCCATTTGGTGACAGTGACAAAAATTGTTATGCTCTTCATTAGCATCTTTACTTGTTTTAAAAATGTTATAAATTGCATGGTTATTGATAATATGTGATGACAGTGGGTATTTCATTTTTAGTATGAATTGCTAGAAAATTCAGTGATAAAGTTTTTAGTCACCTCACATAAGTCATTTTTTTAAACTAACATCCTGCCACAATATTGCATTTCTTATATTTATGTCGCTGCTTGTTAACTCTTTTTCAATTTTAATTTGCATTAAATTGTTGTTTACAAGTTTTACCGATAATACAGAAAATGTATACATTACAAAAATTATTAGTTAATAGTTGTGGATTACTTATTTTGAAACAGATATTGAGATAACTGCTATATGTATATTAACATATTCAGACAAGTTATGAAGTAGATGCTGCTATTATAAGGATAAAATAAAAGAACTGATGAGGGCTTGGGGGTCTAAAACTATCAAACAGTATCCTTTTTGTAGGTATTTTTGTATTTAGAAAATTGAATGGCCTGCAAATAAATTCTGTAATTCTTCCTTCCCTATCTGTATTCCTTTTACTTCATTTTTAAAGACATTACATTGTTTAAGACTTTCAGTGCAGTGTTGAAGGAAAATGCCTAGAAGGAGTACCCATGATTCACTTTCAATGTCAAGGAGAAGGCATTCTATCTTTCACTATTGAATATGGTATTAACTTTAGGGTTTTTCTAGATATTCTTTATCATATTGAAAGTTTTTATCATAAAGAAGGTTAAATTTTACCAAATGCTTTTTATGTTTCTATCAAGGAAATTATGTAGTTTTTCTTCTTTAGTGAATTACATTGATTGATTTTTGAATATAGAATCAATATTAAGTTATAAGATAATCTCCACTTGTTCATGATTAATTAATTTTTTAATATATTTCTGAATTTGATATGCTAACTTTTTGTTAAGAACTTTTGTGTCTAAATTCATAGAAGATTTTGTTCTCATGCAATCTTTATCCTGCTCCCCTTAAAATATATTCATTTGGTTTAGGTTTCAGAGTAATAATAGTCTCATAAATACATTGTACAGTATTATTTCCTTGTCAGTTTTCTAGAAGTATTTATGTAGAAATCATTAATTATGTATAAAATATTCAGTATAATTATTCATGAAGCCATCTAAGGGTAAAGCTCTTTTACAGGAAGTTTGGTTTTGATTTTTGTATTTTTGTTTTTACTACAAAAGCAATTTCTTTAATAGGTGTAGGACTACTCATAATTTTTCTTGAGTGAGTCTTGGCGACTTTTCTTTTTTAAAGGAATAGTTCCATTTTATTTAATTAACCAGATTTCTTGGTAGATGGGTATTAATTTTATTATTATTTTTATTGTGTATGTAGGATCTGCAATGTTACCTGTGTCATTCCTGATAGTTGAGATTTGTGTCTTCTCTCTTTCCTAATTTTATTGGCCACTTCAAATAAATAACTGTTTGTTTCTCTATTGTTTTCTTTATGCAAATGCTTATAGCAATTACACATATATACATATGTATGTATGTATGTGTGTGTGTTTGTGTGTGTGTGTAATGTCACCTAAAACGGAAAACAGCCCAAATATCTACCAACAGGTGAATGAATAAACAAATTATGAAATAACTACACAATGAGTACTAGTCAGCAACTATTTTTGATACATGCAAAAACATGAATCATCTCAAAATAATTATGCTGAATGAAAGAATTCAGATTGAAGGGTACAGACCAAAATTAGTCCATTCATTAATAATAATTATATATCTATATCTATATCCATAACTATCTATCCATCTATCTATCTATCTATCTATCTATCTATCTATCTATCTATCTATTGAAGCCCAACTAGTATGATTCAGTGGTTGAGCTTTGACCCATAAACTGGAGGTCAAGGTTTGATTCTTATTAGGGAACATGCTGGAGTTGTGGGCTCAGTCCCTAGTAGGGAGAGGTTCAGGATGCAGTTGATCAATTTTTCTCTTTCATCATTGATGTTTCTACTCTCTCCTTTCCTCTCTCTGAAATTAATAAAAACATTTTTTTAAATATTGAAAGGGCCAACGAATCCACAAAAACAAAGAATAAATCAGCATTTCTTGGAGATGGGAGGTAGGAAGACATAGATTTTAAAAACACAAGAAAACTTTTGTAATGACTACCAGATTACCATACTTATATTGTGATAATGGCAATGGTTTCTCACATATACATGTATCTATCAAAAGTCATTGAATTGCATATTTTAAATGAGTATAGCTTATCGTAAGTCACTTATACCTTAACTATAAAATAAAATAGCTAAATAAAACAGTTTCAACTTAATGGTTCAACCTAATATCTTGTCTATTTCAAAGAAAAAGAACCAGAAAGACAGAAATATAAAATAATTATCTCAAGTCACAAAGCTTGTAAGTTTTAGGGACAGAATTCAAAGCCACAAAATATGTCTCCTAAGCCTAAACACATACTATTTTATACTGCCTCTTTTTATGTTTGTTTTTTAATTATA
Source organism: Lasiurus cinereus (assembly GCA_011751065.1). Lineage (NCBI taxonomy): Eukaryota > Metazoa > Chordata > Mammalia > Chiroptera > Vespertilionidae > Lasiurus > Lasiurus cinereus. The sequence goes on along the minus strand of JAAGEH010000304.1, from coordinate 4,265,656 downwards.
TTGCCTTGCCATTCTACTTCCTTTAAGCTTTTATATATATTACTTGTTAGTATTCAAGAAAAATATGTTTACATTTATTTAATTTTACTTCCTATTAAAGGGCACTATTAAAACCATATCACATTATTTTCACTCTACTGAAGATACATTATGAGTCAAATAACCTTTAGCAGTTTACTTAGGACATAAATTTCTAAGTAAGCTCACATATCAACACATGTATCTATGGAACAAAACTTGGTATTTACAGGTAATGTATCTGAGGGAAAATTGTCCGAAGTTTGATAAGCATCTATTATCATATATACCTTCTCATATATTTAATTCATATATAACAACAGGGGAAACCTTCACTCCTTTCGTGTGCTTCTCCAAAAGCTGGACAAATACTATATGCCCATTTATCCCAGTTTACTATAATTACTGATGTATTAGACAATTTACTTAATCGATTAGACAAAAATTCCTTTAAGAAAGAAGTTTTCACCCAAAGCAAGAACATAAAAAGTGTTCAGTAAGAATATGTACAATTTAGAGAAAAGCTTTGTAGACTAAAAGGAAATCCTACTAAGTCAAGTCAATAAACTGTTCCAGTTGGAATATGAGAACCATCAAAAGGTGAGTTTAAAATCAGCAGATGAAAAGATCAGGTTAAATAGCATGATGGAGCTGCATACAGGAGAACTATTTGTCTAGTCTCTTAAGTATAATAATAAATATAATGAAATATTTTCAAAAACAATCTTGTGCTGAGCTCACTGTGCCATACATATATAAATTCTGCATATGGTTCTGCTAGCAAACGTACCCTTCAAATTATATAGAGTTTTCAAGCAATAAATTGAAGGTTCCCAAGCATGTCCACAATACAACTTTTACACGTAAAAGTAATTTGGGAAATATTACATAGCACAACACTTTTTTTCTAATATAAAATAATTGATTTTAAAAGTGATTAGGGTTTTGTACTGCAGAATTCCTCAGAGTAATACATACCCATATGTCATAAGATTTACACATCTTACATGATAACATCAAATGGGGAGAGAAAATTAAAAAACTCGAACGTGTAATTAGCAGTTTTATTCAAAAGCAGAAGTATTATCCCTTGAGACATGGGAATTCTCATGTTATTATAATTATTAATCTTCAACCATTCTCACTATCTTATTTTAACTATTTTTCCTTTTAAATCCATTTAATCTTATTTTCCTCTCATTTTGTATTTTTTTTCTTAATACTCAATCCCTGTTGGGATATAAATAACCCCAAAAAATATTCTGCTTGTGAAACTCTCAAGTTAGTAAATGTAATTTTAATTATGATAAAGTAGCATGGGAAAAATATTCATTGCAAAGGGAATATAATAATCCAATTACATTTTAAAAACTTCATTTGACTTAAATATTTACCTGTCACTCTGCATTTTATTTCAAAAGCCTAGTTACCTAGCAAAATATCCCTCAGTACTTTTAGCAATTTTCTGTGAATGTGAGAGAAGTAAGAAACTTCAAATACCATGTCTCCAATCTACCACTTGGTCTCTATCTCCGGGTGAATTTAATCATTTATAAGTAATATGATTGTGTATTTACTGTAAATGTATATAAAAAACTAACATAATAAATCTTATATAGTTTGATGGTGAGGGGGGACATCATCTCTTAGAAATTTCCAAAGAAACACTTGGAGAACTATTTTCACAACTGCTAGATTTCTAAGTCTGGTGCAGACAGGAAATAGGCAGAATGGGAAGAACTACTGATGAGAACTCTTTGATAAGAACTCTTGCAAACTGTGAGCACTCCAGAGAGGTGAGGTCTGCTGCCTCCGTACCACAACCCAGAAGGGTGGATGAAGTGATTTCCCTGTAAATGCAGAGGAAGACAAAGGCTAGCAAAAGTCAATGTGGGCTGTGACAGTCTGAGAGAGATGCCTGTATTTCTGGCATTCACAAGACAATACTTGTGTCAATATTTCTTATAAACCATTTTCAGCCACACGAGTGTACGTATAGATCAGAGGTTCCCAGAAACTCCTCAGATTCCGTTAATTTGCAGAGTGACTCAGAGAATTCAGAGAAACATTTTACTTACTACATTGCCGGTTTATTCCACACGCATACTAGTATAACCAGGAACAGTCAGATGGAAGAGATACAAAGGAAATGGTACGTGGAAGGGGCACAGGGCTTTCATGCTCTCTGGAAGCACTATTCCCCCTGCATCTCTACATGTTCACCAACCCAGAAGCTCTCTGAACCCCATTCTTTGGGATATTTATGGAGGCTTCACTACATAGACATAGTTTAAATCACTGGCAACTGGCAAGTGATTCAAATTCCAGCCCTCCTCTTCTCCCCAGAGGGCAGGTGGTGGGAATGAAGATTCCAAACTTCTAATCACATTATTGGTTCCTCCAGCAACCAGCCCCCATCTTTAGAATGCCCCTCAGCAAACTTAGGAGCTTTCCAAAATAGTCACCTCATTTACATACACTCATATGTTTAGAGGTGTTTGTTATGAATATCAAGACACCTTTATTGCTCTTATCATTTATGAAATTCCAATGGTTTTCAGAGCCTGTGCCAGAAATGGAGTCAAAGACCAAAAATACATTTCTTACTATAAATCACATTATCACAGTGTGTATCCATAAAAGGATGGAAGAATTCCAGCAGAAAGGAGCTGGGGTGATGGAAGATTCCTAAAGGCTGGAATGAATTGCATTTGCTGCCTTAGATCAAAGAAAAAGAGGCCTAAAAAGGAAGCTTTGAATGCCCTTGGAAAAACTCACAGGAGTCAGCTTTAAGTGCCTTTCAGTCCTAGAGAACGAGAAGCTCTTTTCCAGTGGGAAATTCTTTCCGGTTCTTTTCCTGTTCTCTTCCAATTCTTTTCCACATGCCCTGAACAGAAACTGGCTAGTAAAGTTAGACAATGAGAGAAGAAGGGCAGAAAAGGAGAAGCACGATGTAGAGAAAGAAACAAGGTGGTAGATCCTCCCTCCCCGCAACTGGTGGACGAAGTATGATGTAACCTGCACCTGCCGCCTGGACATTCCTGAGCACCTAACCAGGCACCTTATATGGACTATACATTGAGCCACCAATCAGCACCTGCCAAATACCTTAAGCCCTTGATTCCTAAGTACCTAAGTGCCTAATCATGTGCCTTATATGAAGCCACCAATCATCTCATGCCGAGTGCCCTAAGCCCCATTCCTTCCCATTCCTCCCCTCAAAAGGCGTGTTCACCTCTGCAAGTGTTGCTGTTCTCCCCTTGCGAGACAGCCCGGCAGATGCTTCTCCTCTAATAAAGCCTATAGTCCTGCTTTTCGGCCTCTGTCTCATCTTTCAAAAGGAATCTCACAGGGCATAGGAAATGACATCAAATAGATGTTTAAAAAATGGTGGGAGATAAAATGATAAAGTATTTTTACTACATCAGGAGATGTGTGTGATTCAAATACCTAAGGCCAAGATAGCCCAAGGTCCTCCACATCCTATGGTCACTGTTTCATTTAACAGAAAAATGAAATGACTCAAGACCCATTTCACATAACAGCTATGTGTTATTAGACCTAACGTGTTGTCATCTCCCACCCCCACCCCCTCTTCAAAAAGGAGAAAAGGTCAATTTCCTTGGTTAATTTGGTGATGATGAGTTTGCTACATGTGTGTTCCTGAGTCATTACATCCTATATAGCTCTTTTGGAGTGTCATTTGGTTTCCATTTATGGTTCATCCTTCTTAGAGTAACTAACACATGAAAATATACAATAATCTACCAGAGTATTTTCTTTTCAAAAATTTGTCTCTGGGAGTTGCTGCTTGGTAAGTCCATGCAACAGCAGAAAGTTCCAATATATCTAAATTGGTGCATTTGGGAAACATGGTCACGGCTGGATAACAAAACCTACTTGTTTGTCACAGCATGGCAACCACTTGATGGCAGAAAGTGCCATAAAACGACTGGACCTAGACCACAGGTTTTAGAACAAAGTAGAAGAAACCAAATTTTTAGGCCTAGTATGCCCTTTCCTTTGTTTTCCTTCTTGATTGACCTTCCCATTTTTGTATTCAAACTTCCATCTCCCTTTTAATTAAAAGTCAGAATGAACTATTGACCTATGAAAAACTAAATAACTTGTTTATTTCCAGATCATAATTAGAGAAAAAAAATTAAAGTAATGATGCTATTACAGAAAACAGGAGAAAAAAAACAAAATAAAAAAAATAAGTATTTATGCCATTTTCTCTATTTGCGTTAATCTTCTGGGGGCCAAAAGTCAGAACCTGGCCCCAGTGGGTGAAAGGCGGGGGTTTCCCCAGAAGGCAAGCGAGACAAGTTGGACCTGCAGGGTGACCGGGGAGTGAGGGGAATCAGGGTGTCCTGACGCAGGTGCAGAGAAAGGACAGGCTGTCGGCCTGAACTTCTGAAGCGGCTCAGAGGAAGAGGGAATGGGGCCAAGGCACTGGCAGCCGAGCCCCTCTTCCCAGAAGAGCTCTCAGCAATGGCTCTCAGGAGTCCCAGGGCACTGCCTCAGTCCCCACCCCCACACACATGTGTAAGGAGCACCTGCCTCGCAAACACCAATTCTTGAGCCTGCTTACTTGCACCCTCATCACCCCATGCCCCCCAAACAGCCCCACAGTCAGACTCACGGTGCAGCAACTTCTGGCTCCAGAGGCCTTGCCTGGTCCGGAGGAAAATCCTGGCTCAAAGGCTGTACAGGCACAGCAATGCCAGAGATTTCAACAGGAAGTGACCTACTGTGTGCGAGCCTACCGGGGCCTGAAAGGCTCTGCTCCGGCACTTCCGGAGCAGAACCCTGGGGCGCATTCGGATGTTTGCAGAAGTCCAAGCTGAAGCGACCCAAAGGTGATCTATTGCACATCCTTGGAGCTAGTTGTTTCTCTCAGCAGCTTCGAGTGTAGATGTCTAAATCCCACCCAGGAAACCGATGCTGCCTGTGTCTTGAATCATTCCTCTAAGGAGCAGACTCAAGGCATTACGCTTTCTGACCCAGCGCCCTGCCATGAGAAAGCTGGATCTTCACACCACCACCACTCTCCCCATCTTTCCCCCTCACCCCCATTGTGGGGAGGCTTTTAAAACTTTGTCCATGCTTGTCCTGCATGGTTGAGCATTGACCTATATACCAGGAGTTCACGCTTTGATTCCAGCTGGGGCCCGGGTTGTGGGCTCAACCCCCAGAAGGCCTTGACCTCCAGAGAGCTCAATCTTGCCCCTCCTTCAGACAAGACAAACGAAATCTTCTCTTCCCCAGAGAAGAGATTTAGTCTGAAGGTCTAGATCAGATTGCAGAGGGGGCCTTGGGCCTCCGGATACTAACCCCACATCTAAGTTGGGGGCTCCAGCATTTCCTCACCTGGAACAGGGGCCATGAGGTCTTATGGGCCCTTTGGGAAAGGGGAAGCAAGCATCTATCCCTGCATCTGGCTACAGAGAACTGGGACAGTGGCCAAGAGGGTCCCAAATATAGCCTGTGGTTTTGCCAGCCCCTTGGAAGAGGCAGAGGATGGGGATCAGCTGTTTGGTCTAGGCCTTCTCAGGCCAACTTGAAAATGGGGGCCACTTTAGGAGGGTGGCAAGTTTCAGTGTCTCGTTTTGTTTTAAGGTTTTTATTTTTTCCACTTCTTAAATAAACATGAATATAAATAACTTTCATAAAACTTTTGTAGAGTTGGGGATAAAGTGGGTGTGGTGGGTATCCTGGCCTCCCAGCATAACTCATGTCACCAAAGTTCTGATATAGGAGGAAGTTGGCAGCCAAATTCTCTTTTTATTTCTCAGGTGAAGTAGGCCTGGATCATCATGTTCTCTGGGAAACCCAGGGCCTTCAACATCCTCATAGCTTCTCTCTTTTGTCGCAGCACTTGAATGTAGTTCATTTGCAAGGGCTCCCTGCCTATGGAGCAACCTCAGCCTCCACAGGGGATACATTGGCCAGCTCCCCTGGAGACTCCTTCAGCATCTGATGAACTGCTCCTGTTGTTGACTAATTTGTTGCAAAACCTGCCCATCTCCAGGCCAAACATTAATTAAAAAGATGTGTCAATACATTTCTGCACTCTCCATTTTATTCTGTTGACTTATTTTTTTCTATATGTGAACCAAATCTATACTCCCTGTTATATGATAACTTTAGCAATAAATAATCCAATGTAAAGAAAAAAATTAAGGATTGAAGAATAAATAAACAGAACCTCAGAGAAGTTTTAGAAAACACCAGATGAACAAAAATATGTGTAAAAGGAGTCCCAAAGGACTAGATAAAAATAAAGAGACAAAAATATTTGATAAAAAAAAGACTTCCCAAATTTGATACAAAATCTTAGTCTACATATCCAAGAAGCTCAATAAACTCCAAATAGGATAAATGCAAAAATCACACCTAGTCAGAGTTTTGAAAATGAAAATATTGATTGTATGGAGAGAAAAATGTTTCATCACATGTAGGGCAATATCAATATTTTTGAAGTCTGTTTCATATCAGAAATAATGACAGATAGAAGACAGTGAAAGACATTCAAAATTCAGAAATAAAAAATAGTTTTCCTAATTTACTGAGGTAATAAATATATTTATTACCTTGACTGTGGTGATGATTTCATAGGTGTACATATGCCAAAACTCATACAATTGTATACTTTAAATATATAAAGTTTCTTGTATATCAGTTGTATCTCAATAAAGCTGCTTAAAATTCTATATACAAAAAATATTTCAAAACTGAAAGTAAATAAAGATCTTCCCAGATAAACAAACACTGTGAAAATGTGTTCCTCATAAATTTATATTACAAGAAATTCTCAAGGAAGTCCTTCAGGCTTAAATGAAATGAAATTATAAATATGTGGATTACTTAAGCCTAAGGAAAGTTGTCTAAGGCTGAAAATAAGAGAAGGAAATAATTTTAAATGAACATAAAAGCAAATTAGTGGTCATTTTCTAAAATTGGGTTGTCTTGATGTTTACACACCTATGTGAATTTTCTGAAATCACTGAATTGCATACTTACATAGATTATTAATTTTATAGTAATTAAGTTATACTTAAATACAACTAATTTAAAAGCCAATTAACATTATCATATCCTATATAATAAAAGCACAGTGACTGAACAGCAGAATGACCAGAATGACCAGTGGGCCAGTCACTATGATGTGCACTGACCACCAAGGGGAAGACATTCAATGCAGGAGCTGCCCGTTGGTGGTCAGTGCACTCCCACAGCAGGAGCAGCCGCTCAGAAGGTGGATCCATAGTTGCTCCCATAGCTGCTTGGCTAACGGGGATGAGTGGTGCTCCCACAGTGGGCCATCCCCCAGGCTATGACTCCCACTAGTGCATTAATCCCATACACCAGGCCTCTAGTTTATATAATAAAAAATCAAAACCAAATGATATTAATATGTTTCAAGACATTTGACATCATTCAATATGAATTAATAATAAGATCAGCAATTTAAGGATAGAAGGAAACATCCTTAACCTGACAAATAGTATTAAAACTTACACTTAACATCATATATAAAAAAAGATTAAATGGTTTTCTCTTATGATTAGAAATGTCATGGATATCCAGTGTTACACTTCCTATTTAAGATTTCATTGGAAGTTCTTGCCAATGCAATAAGCAAGGAAAATAAAATGCATACTGATTTGAAGGAAAAAAACAAAACTGTTTATATTACAAAAGTCATTCTTATTTACATAGAAAATATCAAGGAATAAACCTACAAGTTCCTAGGGATTTTTTTTTTAAAGTCAAGTTGAAAGAATGCAAGATCAATATACAGAACATGTTGTATTTCTTCTATATATTAGGCTGGACCAATTGAAACTTGAAATAACTTACATTTAAGACTTCAAAAATTAGATATTTGGTACAAAAATCTAGCATAATATGTTTAACACTACAAGAAACTGATAAAAAATAAAATACATAAATAAATGACAAAGTATGTCATGTTTATGGATTTGAAAGCTCGGTATAATTAAGATGTTAATTTTCTCAAATTGCAATAGATTTTAAAAAATCCTAGTCAAGTCCCAGCAGGAATTTGGGTAGATAGCTACAATCTAGATCTAAATTATTTATGGAACACAAAGTTACTGGAATAGCCAAGATAATTTTGAAAAAGAATAAAGCTAGAAATATCAATATCTATTTGGGATATAATCTTATTAAGCTATGATCATCTAACAAGTGTAATCTTGTGAAAAGGTAGACATATAGATGTGTAAAACAGAACAGAGCCCAGAAATAGATGCACATAAACAGTTGATTTTGAAAAATATGCAAAGGTAATTCAATGAAGAAAGAATAGCCTTTGCAACAAAGTGTGCCGTAACAACTGAATATCAATATGCAAATAACTGAGCATTGATCTCTACCTTTGCAAGGAAGGAAACAAATCTTTCATTCTACCCATCCTAGGCTTTTCCTGCTGAGCCCTCTAAATGAGACTGGCTAGAGAAAGATTAATGAGAGAAAAAAAAAAAACAAGATCAATGGCATATACAAAGCACTTACAAATGAGAGTACCCAGAGATGAGTAACTCAAATAATTAGTATTGAGGTTTATATCTTAGCCAAAACAAAGAAAAAGGGATTTGGGACTTCTGAACAGAGGAGGCAAGTTAAAAGAAGGTGACCAGGAAAATAATGATAAGCAAGATTATTTGCTAAGATTTATTTGGCAACTGTAAGTCAGTGCTTTCTCTGTTGGTAAGAGTTGTTGAAAGATCTCCTTCTCTTCCTGATAGATATTTCTGCAAAAGAAAGTTTTCCTTTATAAATTTAATTTTCCTTAAAAAATGAAACAAAACAAACACACAAACAAAAAAACAAAAACAAAACATTTCAGAGCTGTGCCTGTGTCTGCTGGTTCTCAGTGGCCCTTAACTCAAAGTAATCCAAATGCCGAAGAGGCTTACTTTGGGATGGCATATTCTGGTACTTCTTACCTTATACTTTACACTTTATACAAAAATTCAAAACGAGTAATAGATGTAAATATAAAACCATAATATTTTAGAAGAAAAATTTAGAGAACATCTTTATGACCTCAGGTTAAGCTAACTGTTCTTTGTTAAAACATTTAAAAATAATTTATTTAAAAAAATAAAATTGGACTTTATCAAATTAATTTTTTTTTGCTCTGAGATGTTTAATGGAATAAAGATACAAGCCAAATACTGAAGAAAATATTTTCTCAATATTCATCTGTTGAAGCACAATGTATAAAGTATTTGAAAAAAATATATGTTTGAATGTTTACCTGTGAAGATATAATGATGGCAAATATGCATAATAAAATATATTCAATGTTATTAGTCATGGAAAATGAAAATTATAACCTCAATGTAATATGACAGCACAACTATTAAAAGGGTTAAATTTTTAACAAACGACAATGTTAAGTTTTGAGGGTCTGAGCAAATGTAACTCTCAAACATTGATGGAGGAATGCAAAATCATATTTCTTTTTTCTTAACAAGTCAAAAAAAATTATTTTCACATTCAATAGATTTTTGTATTAGTTTCAGGAGTATTGCACAGTGATCAATCATACATTTCACAAAGTGCTCCTTCAGTATTTTCAATAACACCTGACATCATACATAGTTATCACAATACTATTGACCATATTTCCTATGCTGTATTTTACACCCCCATTTCCATTTTATATTTTTTATAAAATTAATAATACTTTTACTATATGACATAGCAACTTCATTCCCAGGAATTTACTTAGAAATAAAAAGTATTATTAACAAAATAACCTGCATATGAATATTTATAGCAACCCTATCTAATAAAATAGTAATATGCAAATTGACCATATCTCTGCTACATTCACAAGCCACATTCACCAGCTACACCATCAGCTAATCAGAGTGAGTATGCAAATTAACCCAACCAAGATGGCTAGACCACAGAGAATGCAGGAAAGAGGCCTGGGTTGCCCCTGGTGATGGAAGAAGCCAAGCTTTCCCCAAAGCCTGGCCTGCAGAGGTTAAGGCAACAAAGTTTCAATGGCTGTGTGAGCAGAAGGCTTGGCTCCACTCCAGGCTACAAAGTTTCAATTGTAGAAAATAAATAAATACCAGATACCAGGGCCTGTCCAGCCTGCAAACCACCACAGACCACCCCACGCCCCAAGGGAACACCCACCCTGATCACTCTACAGGGCAAACTAGCTGGCCTCCATCCATGCACCAGGCCTCTGTCCTATCTAATAAAAGAGTAATATGCAGATTGACCATCACTCCAACACAGAAGATAACTGCCTCCATGTGGTCACAAGATTTTGTCCCCATGTGGACACAAGATAACCACCACAAGATGGCCAGCAGGGGAGGGCAGTTGACAGGGACCATGCCTGCAGGATGATCAAGTCTGCAGGGGAGGGCAGTTAAGTGTGACCAGGCAGAAGAGGTGTGAAGTTGGGGGTGACTGGGCCTGCAGGAAAGGGCAGTTAGGGGCAAATGGACTGGCAGTGGAGCAGTTAGGCATCAATCAGGCTGGCAGGGGAATGGGTAGGAGGTAATTGGGCTGGCAGGCAGAAGCAGTTAGGGACAATTAGGAAGGCAGGCAGGTGAGTAGTTGGGATTCAGCAGTCCTGGATTTTGAGAGGGATGTCTGACTGCCATGATTGGGCCTAAGCAGGCAGTCAGACATCCCTCAAGGGGTCCCAGTGGAGAAGGAGCAGGCTGGGCTGAAGGATACTCGCTGCCCCAAGCACAAATTCCATGCACCAGGCCTCTAGTGTAATTCATAATAGCCAAAACCTGAAAAGAGGTCTCCTATGGGTGTACACCACTCAGCAATAAATAGAACAAAGTGCTTTTGTATAATATTATATGCTACTAGAGACCCGGTGCACAAAAATGTGTGCACTGGGGGTAGGGGGTGGGGGCCCTCAGCCCTCATTGCACCTTCTTATTTTCTGGGAGCCCTTCCACAGGGGATGTCCAAGCTGAAGTCTGGCCTCCCTCTACAGAGGCAACCAGGCCCATCACGGGAAGGCACCACCCCATCAACCTGCCACTGCTGCTGCTGCTGACTGCTGTGGATGCCCTTGGCCTCGCAGCTGTGGCTACCTTGGCTTTGTCTGGAAGGACATTCAGCTGTCTGGTATAATTAGCATATTATACTTGTATTATTATAGATTATTATAGACTAGAGGCCCAGTGCATGAAATTTGCCCCCAGGTGTTAGGGGTTGTCCCTCAGCCAGTCTGCACTCTCTCCAATCCAGGACATCCTTCTCACAATCTGAGACCACTGGCTCCTAACTGCTCGCCTACCTGATCACCCTTAACCTTTCTGCCTGCCTGCCTGATTGCCTCTAACTGTCTAACTGCCTTCCTGATCACCCCTAACCATCTCTGCCTCAGCCCATCACTGTAGCTTTGTCTGGAAGGATATCTGGAGACGTCCCATCTATATGATAAGCTGGTGATGACTGTTTCCAGGCTGGTCACAGCCTCTTCAAGGTTGGGGCTCTCACTGGGGTGTCTGGCAAGTCTGGGTGAGAAGCTGATTGCTATTTATATGCTGGCCACACCCCCAGTGACTCAAGTTCCCAGCCCCTCCTTTTTTTTTTTTAGTACCTCCTTGAGCAGAGGCCAGGGTGGGCTAGGGCAGGCAGGAACCTTGGCTTCCTCCACCACCAGGAACAACCCAAGCCTCCTGCTCACTCCAGCTCTGTGGCCACTACCATATTTGTTGGGTTAATTTGCATACTCACTCCTGATTGGCTGGTAGGTGTAGCAGAGTGATGGTTTCTCTTTTATTAGTGTAGATATATTACTAGAGGCCTGGTGCATGACATACAAGCACTTGGGGGGGGACATCCATCAGCCTGGCCTGCACCCTCTCACAGTCTAGGAGTCCTCAGGGGATGTCCAACTGATGGCAGGGAGCAGGCCTCAGCAGGCAGTCAGACATTCTTAGCACTGCTGTGGAGGCAGGAGAGGCTCCTGCCACCACCATTGCACTCACCAACTGTGAGACAGGCTTCTGGGCTCCTGGCTGAGCAGTGCTCCCCCTGTGGAAGCTCACTGACCACTAGGGGACAGCTCCTGTGTTGAGCGTCTGCTTTCTGGTGGTCAGAGTGTACCATAGTGACTGGTTCTGCCATTTGGTCAATTTGCATATTAGCCTTTTATTATATAGGATTGTATATAACTGAAATAAATTTAAATAAAATAACTATTGAACACATGATGATATGGATGTCTATTTCTCTTCTTAATGCTTCCAAAATACTCCTCATCCCTTTATCTATTTTTTGCTTATTCTGCAGAATTTCTTTGAAGCTAGCTTTCATTTTATAATATCTCTTTTTAGTTGCTTCTTCTATACTGTTAAACCAATCCACTAAGTTTTAATGACAACTTTCTATTTTTCTTTTGAGTTCTATTTGTTTATTTTTCTTATCTGTTCTATATTTTCAAATGAAATCTTCCTTCTTTCTCATTATGCTATACTATTTTTAAATAATGAAAATATTTCACCTATCTACTTGACATTCTATACAAAACAATAGGTATTTCATTATTTCTTATAGGTAAAATTCATTAAGTGACATAGAAGGGGTATCTGACTCTTAGTATGTCTTTTTTATGATTCTCTATTTTCCCGGGTTTTCTATTTTGAAATTCTTGAGTTTCGTGCTTACTATTTGTTCTTTCAGAGAATATTTGCTTTAACTTTTATCAGGCACCCTGGTGAAATATCAGTAAGACCAATCTAAGTTAGGGTCTATGTTTCTTGAGTCAGGTAGTTGGTATAAATAAAATTCCCAGACATGGTGAGAGGAAGTTTACAGTTAAAAAGTTCCAGGGAAATACTGTTTCTTTTTATCTTTCTAAGTTGGTAAGGCCAAGTTTTTTTGCCTACTTTTCATGGTGGGCACATTGTTCCAGACTTCTTACTGAGTTTAGAGACTTTCAGAGACCTTATATTTATGCAGGAATTTCTGTATCAACTCTATATTTATAGTTTGGAAGGCTGAGAGTGTGGCTACCACAAGGTTGGGGAAATTGTTACATCCCCTATGTTGTTGTTATATCCTGAGTGTCTAGATAGAAAAAGATTGGTCAATGATCACTACATAGGCAAATTTCCATAGACAATTACCTTTAACATTCTAGAATCTTATATCACTATAAAGCTTTTCTAGGTTTCCTTGAAATTTTGTCAGTTCTACATAATAAATCATTTTTAGTTTTTTAAAAATAAGGTGTTGTTTAGGTATGCTAGGAAATATAATCTATTATATTGCCATCATCAAAAGTGGTAAAGAGAAAATAAAAAGTGATAAGGATATTATAAATTATGTGATTATCTTTATTGATCTTCAAATTAAGAAACCATATTCATGGTTTATTTGAATTTGATTGGATTTCCAAAATTATTGTGTAGGAGATTCAGAACATGCCACTTTAAACTTTGTCTCTTTAGCATAAAAAAGTATTTTAGAGGCAGAGGAGAAGCTCTAAAAACAGAGTAGCAATTACTTGTTTGAAAGGAAAATTCACATTTATATATAAAGAAATTTTCATTTGTAGGAATATTTCCCTCTCTGTACCAGGAAGAGTAGGAGAACTCTAAATCACAAGAGAATCATATAAATGGAGAATACATAGATTCAATCTCCATACCTCCAACCTCACCCTTGTTTGCCATGCTTTTCTTGATCACTTTCTCATAAATGACTTTCTCCACACTCTACTCATTTGTTTTTAGATGAATATAGTATTTAAGCCTGAAATCCAAGCCACCTTTGAGGGTTACTCATTTTTACCTGGATATCTGTCAGATATACATAAAAGGAAAATGTTAATAAATTTCTGTTGTTGTTTTTTTTCTTCTTCTTGTTAATCTTGTCTTTTGCTACAGGAGTACCATTTGAAATTTTAGAAAGGTAGAAGGAAAATTAACTATGTTTTCCTCCCCTACTGATATTGGATGGAGTTGGTGGGGGGAAGATCCTCTTCCCCACTGGGTGCTGCTGATAGACTTCTTATGATATCCCAAGAAAAATAATGTTCAGAGACTATGACAAGTAATTTTTATTTAACGAATGAGTTATTTTTATTTGCATGGAATTTGATTCCTGTGTTTCTGAAGTTCCATATCCTTTATTCTAGTCACAGAAGAAGTGTAGCTGGGATTTCAGTAAAGCTAGAAGCAAAGCCAATGTCCAGAGTTTCCTGTCCATGTTGAAGGCAGGTCCAATATATCATCAGGATGGTTGCAATCATCAATCCATTACCATGGATTGATGAGTGACATGGGAGAATGCTAGGAAGCCAAGCATGAGCCATCAACCAAGCATGCCAAGAGGAACCAGAAGATCAAACGTCTTTGTTCAGGGAATTATATATCCCAAATTTCTCCCAGCTTGTAGTGGCAACACCTATTATTTCCAATGACCTATTTTTCCAACTGTTGACTGAAAGCACCCTCCCTAGTCTTCCCAACTTCAGTGGGCATGTATCTACCTTTCTTTTGTCCAGGCCCTTTCCCCAGTGTTTTTCAGGGAACATGCTTATAATGTCTGATCTTCTTTTATTCATTTTTTAAAATTATTAACTAGAGGTTCAATGCATGAAATTTGTGCATGGGATCAGGGTGGGGGTTGGTTGGTGTTCCTCAGCCTGGCCTGCAGCCTGCACCCTCTCCAATCTGGGAACCCTTGGGGGATGTCCGACTGCTGGTTTAAGCCCTATCTACCAGCAGTCGGACATTCCTCTCACAATCCAGGACCGCTGTCTCCTAACTGCTCGCCTGCATGCCTGATTGCCCCTAACCACTCTGCCTGCCAGCCTGATCACCCTCTAGCCACTCTCCTGACAGCTTGATTGATGCCTAACTGCTCCCTTGGAGGCCTGTTCTCCCCCAATTCCCCTCCCCTGCCAGCATGATAGCCCACAACTGCCCTCCCCTGCCAGCCTGATCACACCCCAACTGCCCTCCCCTGCCAGCCTGATCACCCCCAACTTCCCTCTCTTGCCAGCCTGATCACTCACAACTGCCCTCTCCTGCCACAACCCACCTGCACTATGTGCATGGCCATATTGTGATGGCCATCTTGTGATGATGTTAGGACGTGATGCATGAGGACGTGATGCCACCTAGGCTATTATTATAGACTAGAGGCCCAGTGCACAAAATTCATGCATGGAGATGTGTGTCCCTCAGCCCAGCCTGCACTATCTCCAATCTGGGATCCCTCTCACAATCCAGGAGTGCACGCTCCCAAATGCTCACCTGCCTGCCTGCCTGATTGCTCCTAACCACTCCCCTGCCAGCCTGATCAATGCCTAACTGCTCTCCTCCTAGCCCCAATGTTCCTAAATGCCATCCCCTGCTGGCCTGCTCATCCCCCCCTACCCTCCTCTGCTGTCCCATTCAGCCCTAACTTTCCTCCCTTGCCAGCCCCTAACTGTCCTCCTCTATAGGCCTGGTAGCCCCAGCTGCCCTCCCTTCTAGGCCCAGTCAGCCCTAACTTCCCTCTGCTGCAAGCCTAGTCCCCCCCAACTACCCTCCCCTGCAAGCCTGGGTCCCCCACTACCCTCCCCTGCAGGCCTGGTTCTCCCAACTGCCCTCCCCTGCTGGCCTGATCCCCCACAACTGCCCTCCCCTGCTGGTCATCTTGTGTCCACATGGAGGCAGCCATCTTTGATCACATGGGACAGCCATCTTGTGTGTTGGAGTGATGGTTACTTTGCATATTACCTCTTTATTATATAGGATAATTAGCTAATATTAATGGTATCACTACAATAACAAATATGCTTCTTCTTAGACTGCAAAGAGCTCATAAAAAGTGTACTTTTCCATGTAGCTGATATAACTAAATGCATTTTTATTTATCATGGAAGATATAATTTTGCTAACTGGAGTTTTAGCCAATGAGCCAGTTTGAATATAAAGATAGGAAAGTCATAACCTAGAAGCATGTCCAGAAGTAGAAAAGATATGCTCCAAGTAGGTCACAACACAGATCTGGCCAACATGAGTGATTCACATTAGCCAGCAACTGAAACTGGCTGGCTAATGTGAATCAATAGAGAAGATATAAACAAATTCATGGGTTGAATTTAAATTTAAGCACAGCTGAAAAAATGTTTCAAGTTGAAGAAGGCACAGAGGTGATTCCAATAGTGAAGAAGGAACTATGGATAACAAATGGGTAAGAAAAAGGAACTTAGAAGAAAAAAATATATTCATAAAATATTCTCTACAAAATTTGTTTGGGTGTGGCATTATTGTACTTGTCTTCTGTTCCCAGGTGCTTGACTATGAAGCCTAATGATTCTAAACAAATTTCTGTAAACGCACCATTTCTGTGCCCTCCTCGCCTGGAATGTGTTGGCAGAGTGGCACTAAATGCTCTATATTTATCAACAGAAGCAATCCTAATCTATTCTCTCATACCCTGAAAATCAAAATCAAAATGTGTGACACTATATTTCAGTTTATTAAACAAGCAATGTCTTTGCAGATTTGCATTTTTGTTTTGTTATTGTTTACATAATTTGGAAATAAATAAAAAAGTAGTATTAAACAATATTTTAAGTGTTTGTAAACAGGATAAGATTTTTAAGTAAGCTAATGACTTGAATTTTCTCATTCATACATTTTCTGCTTGCTTTCTGGAATATTAAATAGTCCTTTACATTTTATATTAAAATTTTTTTAGAATATATTTAAAAATCAAACTAGATTACAGAAGGCTTTTAAAAAATGTGTAAATTTGTATAAATTATGACAAAAGGTACCAAGTGCTTATTAAAGCATTAATTTTAGAGATGAGTTGCAAGATTTTTTATGGTATTTGTTTAAATTAATATTTTTTTCTAATTTTTAAACCAATCATTTTTAGTCACATTTAAGATTAAAGAAAGCCATCATAAAATATGAGCAAGTGCAAATACTGTAGTTAATAAAAAATCATTTAAATATTACATGTTATCATTTTACATTATATTAAAATACTCAAAGATAGACTTGCAATTATTTCATTTGGTTGCAAACTAACATCTGGTTGATTTTTATCTACTTTGAATACTTACTATAATTGGTGATAGTATTGATTTTAATTAAGTTAAACAGCTTTCAAACTTTATTTATATAGTGACGATTCCTCTAACAAAAATTGTAAACATATACCTAAACAGCTTGTACAAATGAAAAGGTTTTTAAATGTTATAGTAATTTTAAAACACATAATTTATCACTGAAAAAATTAATATTCTGAAGCATTTGTCATTTATCTAACAGTCCAAAGCTAAGACTTTACCAATTTGAACAATACTGGAATAAGAACATATTTATTCAAATGAGAATAAATAAAAGAAACTTATCATTTAGTCCATTTACATTTAAAGTTATTATTGATAGGTACTTGTTTGTAGCCATTTTTATTTTTTGTTCTTGTTTTCCTTCTTCCCTTTTTATCTCTTTTTTCACCAGTCCCTTTAGCATTCCTTGCATTGCTGGCTTAATAGTGATAAACTCCCTTAGCATTTTTTTTTTTTTATCTGTGAAGCTCCTTATTTTCCCTTCAATTTTGAATGATAGCCTTACTGGATAGCGTATTGGATTCAATTCCTTGCTTTGCATCATTTTTTAAACTTCCTTTCATTCTTTCTGGCCTGATGTCTTTCTATTGAGACATTTTTTGATAATCTAATGGGAGGTCCCTTGTATGTACTTTCTGTCTCTCTCTTGCAGCTTTTCAGATTCTCTCTTTTTCCTGAACATTTCCCATCATAATTATGACATGTCTTGGTGTGAGTCTTTTTGAGTTCATCTTGTTTGGGAAACCCTTGCCTGTGTGACCTTTTTCTTCCTCACATAAGGGAAGTTTTCTGACATTATTTCTTCAAATAGGTTTTCCAAACCTTGTTTCTCTTCCTGTCTTTCTGGCACTCCCATTATTTGAATGTTGCTTAATTTCATGTTGTTCCAAAGATCTCTTAGGCGCTCCTCTTGTCTTTTAATTTTTTTCTCCAATTACAGTTCAGTTTAGATGTGTTTTGCTTCCCTGTCTTCTAATTTGCTAATTTGGTCCTCGGCTTCTCCTAGTCTACAATAGAGACTTTTCATGGTGTTTTTTATTGCAGCTATATCATTCTTTATTCATCTTGATTCTTATATAAGTTATTGATTTTTTCATCCATCTATCTAGTTTATGAACTCTATACCCTTATTATGAATTCTTTTGCTGACATATTGCGTGCCTCTGTTTCACTTAGCTGCTTTTCTGATGAGTCCTTTTCTTTGGGGCTTTCTTTGTCTTTCCATATTTGCTTTCATTGAAGGAACTAACTGTTGGGTCATCCAGGTGCTGCTTCTCAGGTGACAGTGGCTCCTCGGGTGGCGGTTGCTCCTCGGGCAGTCGCAGCAGCAGCTTCTCCTCAGTTGGTGGTGGTTCCTCTGGTGGATGCTGCTCACAGGAGTGGTGGGTCCTCTGGCTGGCAGAGGCAGGCTGCTCACACAGCTGCTGCTCCTTTCCTAGGGAAGGGCTGCTTGTGCAGTTGCTGCTCCTTAGATGGTATTGAGCTGCTTATGCGGCTGCTTCTCCTCTGATGGAGGAAGTCTTCATGTGGCTGCTGCTCCTTAGAAGGAGGTAGGTTGCTTGTATGGCTGCTGTTCCTCATATGAGACGGAGCTGCTAGTGTGGCTGCTGCTGTTTTCACTTTTGATTATTAAAAATCATGCTTCTAAAACTTATCTGGAAAGTTGGTCATCTAGGTCACAGAGGAAGGTTCTTAACAAGCCTCACTGAACCCTGTCAACGTTATTCTACTGAAAACCTCTGTCAGCCCTGGACAAGTGATGCCAGCAGTCATGAATGTGGAGCCATTAGAGCAGTGGTTCTCAACCTTTCTAATGCCGCAACCATTTAATACAGTTCCTCATGTTGTGGTGAATCGTAATGTAAATATCTGTGTTTTCTGATGGTCTTAGGTGACCCTGCTAGTGGTTCTCAACCTGTGGGTCACTGTTATAGAGCCTAAGACCTTCAGAAAACAGGTCACTACCCACAGGTTGAGAACCGCTGCATAAGAGGAACTACTCAAGAAACCTTTGCCAGGTTCACAGATTCCTGTTGCATTAATCCTTTTCAATTAAAATTTCTTAATGAAAGGAACCACTTTTACTTAATTAGCAAATGCTCAGAATGTATTTCCATAATCTTAAGTACCCCACTGAGCAATGAAGGAGAACAGATAATGGAGTGGAATAAACTAGAGAAATTTCTAGAACATACTGTAATCTGGGCCCTAACATGTATAGAAAGCCACTTCACACACTGTTCATGATGAACACAAACTAGAATTCAAAAGAAATTAACTTCTATGGAGATCTAATTTAGCATGGGGAGACATGATAGAATTGTTGTGAAAGTAATAGTTAAAGCCAGGTGGTTTGCTAGGAGGGTAATCTGTTCAAAGCCCATTTGCATAAGCTATAATTGTTTAGCATGAAGTTGGGTTGTTTCTGTAGACATGGATATATATTTCTCCAGATACTCTGGTAAACAAATCTCAGATGCTCCAGATAAGAAAATCTAAATGTTAATACAAATCTAGGTCACAGTAATTTTGAGATTGGTGCAGACTAAATTAAGAGACTGAGCTTCATAACAGAATCAAAGTTTTTAGGTGAAGTACAAAAGAAGGGCTACATTGAAGTTTATGTATAATTTTATTATATCATTTTAAAAAGTTCAGTTTCCTATTTTATTTATTTTTAATTACAGTTTTCATTGTTATTATCACAAAAATATTTTAACTAATATATCTTTCCATTTAATTATAAATTGATTAAAGTAGCATATTATACTTCTATAAAGTTAGTACATTCTTATTTAAATGATCAGTTAACCTTTTATTAAATACTGCCTAGTGATGATTACAATGACCATTCAAAGTCCAATGCAAATATAATAAAGTAAAAGCATTTTTCAAAAGGATGTTAGCATCAATGGATTTTGTAATTTATTTATTTGATATAAACATATACACTTAATTTTCTTAAAAGTTGTAATGTATTGCCAATAAACACATTATAAATATATTTTGTGATGTTTATAGTATATGAGTAACTTTTTCATTTTTATAAGTATATGTATATTCATATAAGAAAGACATATTCATAACTTCCTCCATATTCCCTTTCATAAGTATGAGAAGTTTTATTTTCCCAACAGCAATTTAATCAAATCATAATTATCTGCCTGAATGGAAGGCAGAAGTACCACAGATATCCCTTAAACAAAAGAAATATAAAAACTACATATACTGACTTTTGAGGTGTTGTGAGTCATGTTTATAGCTTGCTATTAATGTTACATTGAAGGGGGTGTTAAAATCAGTTTATGAAGCACTCACTAAATGATGTAGAGGAAATAGGAAACAGAAACTTGGTTTGTGGTGACCAATCTTTCCTGACATTAAATGTATGACATAAATCATACCATTACTAGATAATCAATGAGAAAAAACGCCTGATTACTATACTGCAGTTTGATAATTAAGACAAGTGCTTGTGGCCAATTATTTGATCTCTAAGTTATCTATAATATGGCTGAATTCTTAGAATATTCTACAACAAAAGCTATACCATTATAGTACATTTTTCAATTATCACAAAGGAGTGAGCTTGGTGGATAGTGCTAATTGTTCTGATGTCATTTTAAGGCCAATTTTTAACCCTATTAAAATGTCCTATTCTTTTTCTAAGTATCTCATCCAAGCATAAAATGAACATGATCCTCATTTACAAATTCATATTAAGGAATGAATGACCAAGTCCTAATATGTCCTGAATAGTCTTGTATATTTGCATTTGTAGAAGAAATATGATAATATGTATATTTTATAATAATTATAACTTTAATCATAGAAAAAAGTGAAGAATTTTATCCCATAGGTAATATTTAGAGTATGATGTAAGTAGAATATCTTTACATTGTATCTTAAATCTATTATATGAAGAATATACTAGTAATATCTAACTGCACAAAATGTAAGAGTTGAAATCTCCTATCCTAGCTCTTTGCCTTATTAACTAAAATTATAATGCACTGTGCTATTTATTTTTCTTTCTTCCTTTCCCTGCTTTTACTTCCCATACTTCAAATGCTGTTTATGGGATCAACAGTCTTTCATTATATAGTTTTAGTACGTAAGGTTTAGTATGAATTCTATCTACTGCACAACTTCAAGTACCTGAAAGAATGCCAACTTGCAATCAGTTAATGATAAAATGGAATCATTATAAGAAAAGCAGCCTAATATTTTACTTTACCCAGAAAGTTTCTAAAATTTTTATTGATCTGTTTCTGAACAAGGCTAAGAAGATTGCATTATTTATCTCGCAGTGATGTTAGCATCCCAGATAACCAAGAGAGCTATTTTTTTTTAACTTTTAAGATGAATTCACCTTGGATTTGAATACATTAAACAACCATTACTGATGTTACATCACTGTATGCGTAATAAAATAGTACTGAGAGAGGAAGAATATATGCAGTTAATGTGTGAAAAATCGGAGAACAGAACAAAACAAAACAAAACAAAAAAACCTCAGGGATTTTAAAGACAATAGACTCTACCTGTTCCTATTTAAATGCCAAGAAAGAAATGGGCAGACACATACACATGCACACATACACAAACACAGACAGGTGACCCTTTTTGTAAAGATATCTTCCACATATTTTGAAGCTCACTCCCTTTAATTAAAGTTTATAAAATGACATCCTACCTTTGCATTTGAGAACTGATATTGTTGAGATCCACTTCTCTTGTGAATAGGGATGTTATTCAATGCTACCTTTGTCAACAATGCTTTTAAGTGATTTCTACTCTGTGTGTTTTCTTAGCTTAAGCAGAAAAATTAAATTTTGGGCAAGAACTAAAAAAGGCAAAGGCTTATTTCTGGTGCTTGAGATTTAGCAAGAGTTAAAAACTTATCATAAATCTTTAATTTTATAGAAAATGTAATAAAATGGAGAGCAAAGAGATGTGTCCCAAATTTGCACACAGATGTTTCCTATTAGAGTTTGGAAAAGAACCAGTTCTCTGTTAACTTATCTATAAAGTAATTAAAAGTAAAGGAAAGAAAGAAAGAAAGAAGGAAAGAAAGAAAGAAAGAAAGAAAGAAAGAAGAAAGGAAGGAAGGAAGGAAGGAAGGAAGGAAGGAAGGAAGGAAGGAAGAAAGAAAGAAAGAAAGAAAGAAAGAAAGAAAGAAAGAAAGAAAGAAAGAAAGAAGTGCCTAGAATTAGTGGTGTAAATACTAATCACTGACAACAAATGGCCTCCCAGGCACTATATTGAGTGCCATTATTTAATAAAATAAGAATGTACCTTCACTCTTCCAAAACTCCTTTAAATGATAGCACTAAGGAAAATAAGATATTGACTAGATCCAAACATTTAAATGTTGATATCATGAAAGAGCCTTTCTCTGTGCCTTTACTTTTAAAATTTTTATATTTTCTAGATATCATTTTGCCCCCTTTAAAAAATTTCTATATTCTGCTTTTGATGGCTATGAAACAAACAAGAAATGCCATTTTGTTTAAGAAATTCACAATTTACTTGGAAGCAAAACAATAAACAGATTAATAAAAATAGAAAATAATAAAGAACTCAGAGTAAAACTATTTTTGAGAATACACACAATACCAACTTGATTCTTAAGGGAACTGAAAAGGTTTCACAAAGGTAGTAACTTGTTAGTTGGGACTTGACCATTGAACAGAATTCTGTCAGAACTGAAGAGCAAAGCGGGAAGCAAGGGTTATGCTGTTGCTGAAACTCAGTGCTGGAATGCAATAAATCCAGTTGGCACAGTAGATGGCTAGTCTTTGTGCCTGAGGCTTTTGCTATCCTATCTAATAAAAGAGTAATATGCAAATTAACCCTATCTCTGCTACACTCACAAGCCATGCCCACCAGCCACGCCCAGCCAATCAGAGTGAGTATGCAAATTAACCAAACCAAGATGGCTAAGGACATGGAGAACGCAGGAGAGAGGCCTGGGTTGCCCCTGGCAATAGAAGAAGCCAAGCTTTACCCAAAGCCTGGCCTGCTGAGGTTAAGGCAACAAAGTTTCAATGGTTGTGCAAACAGAATGCTTGGCTCCACTCCATGCTACAAAGTTTCAATTGTGGAAAATAAATAAATACCAGATATCAGGGCCTCCACTTGGGTCACCTGGTGTCAAGACCATCCTGCAAACCACGGCAAACCCCTCACCCAGGCCACTCCACACCCAAGGGAACACCCACCCTGAACCAGGACACCCTTCAGGGCAAACCAGTTGGCCCCCACCCCTACACCAGACCTCTATCCTATCTAATAAAAGAGTAATATGCAGATTGACCATCACTCCAACACACAAGATGATTGTCCTCATGTGGTCAAAAGATTCTGCCTCCATGTGGTCACAAGATGGCCAGTAGGGGAAGGCAGTTGGCAGGGACCACGCCTGTAGGGTGATCAAACCTGCAAGGGAAGGCAATTAAGGGTGACCAGGCTGGCAGAGGAGGGAGGTTGGGGGTGATCAAGCCTGCAGGGAAGGGCAGTTGGGGGTGACCAAGGCTGCAGGGAAGGGCAGTTGGGGGTGACCAGGCCCACAGGGTAGGGCAGTTAGGGGCAAACAGGCTGGCAGGGGAGCAGTCAAGCATCAATCAGGCTGGCAGGGGAGTGGTTAGGGGTGATCAGGCTGGGAGGCAGCAGTGGTTAGGGGCAATCAGGAAAGCAGGCAGGTAAACATTTGGGAGCCAGCAGTCCAGGATAGGGCCTAAACAGGCAGTTGGACATCTCTCAAGGGGTCCAAAATTAGAGAGGGAACAGGCTGGGATGAAGGACACCCCCCCCATGCACAAATTTTGTGCACCAGGCCTCTAGTTATTAAATAAAGCATAAAGTACTAATAGTCAAAGTGTAACTTCCAAAGATGGCAATCAATGCACCTTCAAGCATAAGTGAGTCACAAGGAAAGATCCTTGAAGCAGAACAAAAGAAACTATGTGGTGTTTTTATTTTATTTTTTTAATGCATGATGAGGCACATTTTTTCTTTGAGGGAGAGAACTTACCTCAGCAATAGAGGTCCCAAGAGGAAATGACTTCCATTCTCCACACTGACAAAGACCATGTCTTCATTGTCCTCTGAAGCACTTAGTGCACTGTGGATGTTCAATTATTGAAGGCTTCTCTCACTATATTGAGTAATGTTGAATTCTAATATCCAGGCTTATGTTTCACTGTTCTTATGATGAAAATATAGAGCTTCTTCTCAAGTGCAGAGTCAAGTGACAAGTGAGTAATTCTCCTCCTTCCAAATGCAGGGTCAATAACACTTAACAAAAGGTTCTGACTTGTAAATCATCTTGTTCAGTGGCTCCTAAACTGGTGAGTGTTTCTCATATTTATAAATGATAACCTGATTCATTTACAGTAAGCCTATTATCATATATGAGTAAATGCGAATTTTAAGAACATTAAACATTGAACTCTGTTAATATGTTTCTCACAAGGCAACTCATGATTTGGCATTTTACCTTAGATCACATTGGAACATTTTTCACATTTAACCAACATCCACAGTTTCATCCTTGAGAGAAATAAAAGTGATTAATACCTTTACAAGCATGCATCTAGTATTAAATGAGCTTGGTTCTTTCCTAATGTTAAGCTACATTAGTGTTCAGAATTTTAAATAAGAAATGGATTCTGTACTTGAGTATTATTATTATTATTATTATTATTATTATTATTATATTGTTGGTCTAAGTATGTAAGAGGCAAATTCTAAATAGTAAATCATCGTAATCCTAGACATAAAAGATCCATAGATTTCCATAGAGATTTGGAAAATTCACATATCTAACCTAGAACTAGATGATATTATTTTTTTGTGACTAGTGAAGACTCATTATGAAGTA
>JAAGEH010000304.1:4156391-4240240 GCA_011751065.1 Lasiurus cinereus | reverse complement strand
ATATATATATATCAATGAACATATACTATATTCTTCATAGGAATGGCAAAATTGTTAACCAATTATAACCTGCTTAAAACATAGAAATTTTGCCCAGCCTGTGAGGCTCAGTGGTTGAGCATCAGCCTATGAACCAGAAGGTCACGGTTCCATCCTTGGTCAGGGCACATGCCCAGGTTACAGCCTCATTCCCCAGGAGGGGCATGCAGGAGGCAGCTGATCAATTATTCTTTCTCATCATTGATGTGTCTTACTCTCTCTCCCTTTCTGAAATCCATAAAAGTGTATTTTTAAAAATATTTAATTTTTGAATTGCTATGGTGGGATATTTCAGAAAGAGGAAAGGGGAACAAATGAAACCAACAATAACTAAAATAAAAAAATATAAATTTCTAAGTAATACTGATATTGACCCAACATTTTAAAACATTTTCTTAGCAATAGGTAGGCTAGTTATAACAATTGAACAAAATAAACCCCAATTTTTAGTTACATCTGGATATTTTTTCAGAAATTGCAGCTGCATGCTAAGTTATAGTCTCTAAGAAAAATGTGAGTCTTACATTTGAAACCTTGATGTTATTAATTCACTTAGATGACCTGTTCTTCTGCCATTCTCTAGTATTATATTAATGCTTTCATTTCACTAAGAGTTCCCTTCCTAAAAGAAGTGTGGCTAGAAGTTGTCTTTTAAAAATTTTTGTAGACATAATTTATTAAAAGGTTACAAATATATCACATAGAACTTCCATCTACTTTTCACCTAATTTTCTCTAAATTTGACATCTTACATTACTATGGTATAATGATAAAAATTAAAAAAAATTAACATTGCTACAATACTATTAACTAAACCACAGACTGCTCAGATTTCACTAGTTACTCAACTAATAATTTTTTTCAGCATTTAATCCAAGATCTCAGATTGCACTTAGATGTTCATATCTTATTGATACCATTGTAACTAATTTAGTTATTAATAATAGGAAAGGAGCAAAGGAAAGACCAAATCTGATGATGGGCATGCCATTCGTGCAGCTTTGCCAGGAAGCTGCAGGTTAACACTCCCCTGGGAACCTCCAGCCTATTCCCTGCAAACCCTGGGGGAAGGGACTGGACAAAGGAGAATAGATGCATATTTACAATAGATGTAAAGTCTGGGTAAAATAGGAAGGGACTTTCAGGTCAGTCACACCTAGGAACAGGTCATTGGCCAGAGTAGGTGTGGTCACTGACCAAGAAAGCAAGAAAGGATGTGAGATATTTAATCCCCTAGGTAAAGGGGATTGCTATTTTTTAAAAAAAAGTATATTTTATTGATTTTTTTACAGAGAGGAAGGGAGAGGGATAGAAAGAAACATTGATGAGAGAGAAACATCGATCAGCCGCCTCCTGCACGCCCCCTACTGGAGTTGTGCCCACAAGCAAGGTACATGTCCCGGACTGGAATCAAACCTGGCACCTTTCAGTCCACAGGCCTATGCTCTATCCACTGAGCCAAAACGGTCTCGGGGGGATTGCTATTTTACACTCCTGGTTTCTCTAAGGTTCTGGCACTCTTGTTTGCACTCTCTTGGCTTTTGTGCTCCTACATTTACCCATGGCCCTCAGCCATGTGAACCTCACACAAATGGACTAGTAGATTGCAACTAGTATAATGCTAAACTGGTCCCAGTTCCAACATGGAATGAAAACTCTGGGTGCTGGCTTTGCTTCTAGCTCTTCTGAAGCTCCAGCAGCACTTCTTCCAGGACTGAATTAAAGGAAATGAAACTTCGGAAACTCAGAGATGTAATTCCACACAAATAAAAATCATTCACCTTCGCATTCAAGTCTCAGAAAATTCTTTTTCTTGAGATATTGGAAGGACCCCACCACTGCACCAAGTGGAAAAGAGGACACCTGTCTTCCTCCAATGCCATTATCGCCTTAAATAGCTAAATGTAATGACTGGATCACATGGTAGTGTATGCCTCACTCCTTAAGACCTGAAAGGACAGTTTCCAAAGTGGTTGGGCATTTTCACATTTCCAAAAATAATGTCTGAGTATGTCATTGTATCCATATCTTTGCTAGCACTTGAGATAGCCAATCTTCTTAATACTAGTGATTCTAACATGTGCCTAAGGTATCTGAGTTTTTAATTTGCATTTATTTCACGACTAATGATGTTGGTCATCTTTTCATGTACTTATCTGCCATACTTATATCTTCTTTGGTGAAGTGACTGTTCACTCTAATTTATGATTGATCGTTAGTACATAGTAAAATACATTTCTGTCTAAAACAGCCAAAGTTTCAGGAAAAAAAAGTATGAAAAGATTTCAAGACATTGAATTTTATGCAATGAAGGATCATGATGTCTGGGAGATGAGAAACAATGGCAATCACTTTCTCAGGTTAACTTCCTTGAGAAAGTTTCCAATGTACTGTGAATAGTGTTAGGGAGTGGGGGGTAGGAGGTGGGGTGGGGGGCAGTTAAAGAAATGGAGCTAAGAATTTGGAGAATAAAAGGCAATAGTTTACAATACAGGGCTTTGGAGAGGAGAGAGATACACAAAGAAAGGTGTCAGAAATCTGAAAAGAGTGTCCCTTGAGTATTCAGCAGAATGTTAATAAGAACACACATGTGACTAAACTACCACAGATGGGGAAAAAGTGTTTGAAAGCATTACAGAACAATTCTAAGCATTCATAGCAGCAGACTGGGAAAATACATAATTAATTGTGCATTATTATCTTAATGTTAGCTGAGCTTTATCATTTGTTCCTTGATTTACATTCTTTTCTTTTTCTTTGGAGTGGGGAAGGATGGCTGCTATGGTTTTTAGATTACATATTTTTAATTTTTCAAAAAGTCTGCTTTCAAATAACCTTATCTTATTTTATAAATAATGTAAGGTCATGATGACAGAAAAAGAGTTCAAGCATATATTAATGAAGTCTGTGTTGATAGATGACTCACTGGTAAAACTTACCACCACCCCTTGTGCTCCCAGTCTCTCAACACATTAACACTGAATAATGTCAAATTTAGAAGAGAAAGTTAAAGTGTTTTTGCAGCCTGGAAGAAAAATGAGTTGAAATTTTAATTTTATTTCAAGGAAAAAAGAGAAAGTGAGAAATGAAAAATAAAAGAGAGAGAGAAAAAAATAAAGATAAAATTATATTTAATGAATATCAATTCAAAAACCTGAAAATCATTTTTACTACACAGGTAAGATTTGACTTGGAAAAAAGAAAGGTGGATACCCAGATTCAACACATTGTGTACAAAATTAATTGCTACTGTAAACAGCCAAAACTTAGATAGTTGTACTACAGTTCCTAAAGTTCTTCCTCTCAATTGTCAGGAATTTTATAGGGAATGTTGCAGAACACACTCCATGAAGGAAACAAAAAACACAAAATAGGGCTAAGGGTGGGGAAAATAGATATCTCTCTATATAAAAGCCCAGCAACCAGATTGTTGTAATGACCAGAACAACTGGTGGCTATGACAAGCATTGCAGCAGCCAATTAGCCTGTTCTGGATCCTGATCACACTGCTCTCCACTCCCAGTTTGCTAGACACCTGATTGGCACCCAACACCCTGATTGGGAGTAGCACTGGCTGCCAACCACCTGCGGCCCCTCCTTCTGGCTGGCCCCACCCCATATTGGGGTATTGGGGACTGATCAGGAGTGAGACCAGCCAGCCAACCACCCATGGCCTCTGCTCCCCGATGGGCCCCCACTGGGGCAGGTGGGCCGAACCCCACTGTGTATGAATTCCTGAACCAGGTCTCTAGAAGACAGATAAAAAAGTTGACAGTGGGCTCTCATCCATATTGTCATTTATGTCATTAATATTGATCATAGTGTAAAATATGGAAGAGTGTATATTTTCAACATACATATTAAATCATACATTGGGAGAAATAGTTATAAATTTTTAATTTATCTATTGACATCACAGTATATTATCCAGTATTGAAATACTGCAAAGAAAATAAATGTCAAAACATTAATGTGCACAGTCCTGGTAGAGAATAGATTTCTTAAGGTAACAATTAGTTTTTAATCCTAAACTGAGGGTACATTTATTTAATTTTTTAGAGAGGAAAGAAAAGAGATAGGGGGAGAGAGAGAGAAATCAACCTGGTTGCCTCCTATATTTGTCCAGACCAGGGAACTGAACCAGGAACCTAGGTATGTGTCCTCACCAGGAATCAAACCTGCAACCCTTTTGATGTACTGGATGATGCTCCAACCAATTGAACCACTCGGCAGGTACAGGGGGAATTTTTTTGGAATATTTTTATTATCCATTTTTTTAATCCCCAGAAGCAACTGGCAATTCTTTACTTCTATAGTGCTATATATCTGTTAAATAAAGGAAAACATGAATTTGTGAGGGAATGATATGGAGTAAAAGAAGTTAAAAGTTAGTTGCAAATACTGTAGTTTTTTTTACCTGCAATACATATTTTGAAATCAGCATTATTAATCAGCATTTGTTGTGGCAAGAAAATCACTCCAAAATCAGTGTATTTGAAACAATAAAAAATAATTGCAGTCACAATTATGCCAGTAAATTCTGCTCAGCCTCAGCTACTCTGTGTTCAGCTCTGCTCCTCAAGTCACCTTACTTCATGACCCAGGGACAGCTCTGAAATGAAGCCAGGTGTTCTCATAGAAAAAGAGAAGAGCAAGAAGACTGACTGAAGCATACAAATATGTTTAAATATTCTATTCATACATGGTATTCTCCATATAGGCAATTCACATGGCTAAGCTGAAAATAGGGACAAAGAAAATGCTGCACCTACAAGAAGATCTGTCAATTATGGGGATGTTAGATGTTCCTACAAAAGAAATTCAATTATTTGAAAATAATACAAAGACCTTGATGCATTTTTTTCTTATTTATACCCAGAGATTTTTCTGTCACAATATTATTTTCTAAAAATTTTAGAACCATCTTACTTTTGTGTGAACAAATATTTGCCAAATTTACAAGTTGCTTGAATTCTATGAATGTGTTTTAAAAACATATTTGTCTACTAAATAAGACTGCCCCTTTCAACTATTTCCAATCTTTCTGGTATATAAATATTTATCTTTATTTTTTGATGGTCTTAGGCGACCCTGCTAGCAGTTCTCAACTTGTGGGTCCTGACCCACAAGTTGAGAACTGCTGTTGTAGAGCCTAAGACCATCAAACACCGATATTTACCTTATGATTCATAACAGTAGCAAAATTACAATTATGAAGTAGCAACAAAAATAATTTTATGGTTGGGGGTCACCACAACATGAGAAACTGTATTAAAGGATCATGGTACTAGGAAGGCTGAGAACCACTGGGTTAGGGGGTGATCAGTCTGGCAGGCAGAAGCAGTTAGGGGCAGTCAGGCAGGCAGACAGGCAAGTTGTTGGGAGCCAGCAGTCCTGGATTGTCCCAGATATTTCTATTTAATAAAAAATTATATATATTCAGGCCCTTTGCCATTGTTTAATTGGATTGTTTTTGATTTTGGTTTTTGGTTTTCTATTAAACTGTATATGTCCTTTACAGATTTTGGATATTAATTCTTTTTTAGATGTATCATTGGTGAATATGTTATTCAATTCAGTAGGTTGTGTTTTCATTTTATTGATGATTTTTCTTTGCTGTGCAAAAACTTTTAGTTTGATGTCCTCCCATTTGTTTATTTTTTTAATTTTCTTTCCCTTGCCTGAAGAGACATATCAGAAAAAAAAAAATAGCGCTACATAAATGCCTAATATTTTACTGCCCATGTTTTATTCTAGGATTTTTATGGTTTTTAGTTTTATATTTAAGTTTTTAATCCAAATCTTTCTTTTGTGCCAGCATGGATGGACCTGGACAATATTATGCTAACTAAAATAAGCCAATTAAAGACAAATACTATAGTATTTCACTTATATGTGGAATATAATAAACAAAATAAACAAATAAAATAGAAACAGACTTATAGATGCACAAATCATACTGACAGCCATTGGAGGAAATAAGGATTGAGGGGCTGGATGAAAAAGGTGAAGGGATTAAGAAAAACCAAATTCATTGACACACAACAGTGTGGTGATTATTAAAGGGAAAGAGGGTTATGGGATGTAGAAGAGGGTATAGAGTAGATAAATGGTGATGAAAGGAGACAACTTGGAGTAATGAACACATAATCCTATATAATAAAAACCTAATATGCTAAATGCCCAATTGGCCGTTCAACCAATCAAAGTGTAATATATTAATAATATGCTAAGGCTGCTGAACTGCTCACTATAACGTACACTGACCACCAGAGGGCAGACAATGGACCAGTCTTTGCAATGTCCATTGGTCACCAGCGGGCAGATGCTTTGGCCAGTAGGTTAGCTTGCTGTTGGGGTCTGGCCAATCAGATCTGAGTGAGATGGGCCAGACACATCTGGAGCCCTCCCATAGTCCTTC
This sequence comes from Lasiurus cinereus, assembly GCA_011751065.1. Lineage (NCBI taxonomy): Eukaryota > Metazoa > Chordata > Mammalia > Chiroptera > Vespertilionidae > Lasiurus > Lasiurus cinereus. Next base: position 4,233,780 of record JAAGEH010000304.1, on the reverse strand, counting down.
CCTGGCTGGCCAACCTCCTGCATCTCTCCCCGGCCCCAATAGTGCACCAGTGGGGGTTCCTTGGCCTGGCCTGTGCTCTCTGGCAATCTGGGACCCCTTGGGGGATGTCAGAGAGCTGATTTTGGCCCAATCCCACAGGCCAGGCTGAGGGACCCAAATGGTGCATGAATTCATGCACTGGGCCTCTAGTATAATATAAAGATGATGTATAATATAACTGAACACCTAAGACCTATATAATTTTATTATCCCATGTCACTCCAATAAATTAAATAAAAGTTGTTTTAAAATCATTCATGTCAAATTGTATCAGATTATCAGAGTTCATTGGAATAACTGGGCAGGACAGATTAAACACTGACTTCCCCCCTCAAATATAGCATTTTAATTTAGGAAGCAGTCTGTTTAATTGGAGGCATAGTATTTTTTTTTAAATCATCTGCTTCTTAGGAAAGTGAATTCCAATTAATGATTACTATAAGAGCTATGCTTTGTAAGTTGTGGTACATATAATTTTTTGAAACAACAGATCTAAAAATAATATGCTCTATATAAAGGGTGTAGGAACATTAAGTAGAAGCAGGAGGGATCTAGAAACTAGCAGAGAAAACATGGGGCCAAGAAGCATAAGACTCATCAAAGGCAAAATTGACACTTAACCCCAACCACTACTTCCAATTAGCAATTAGATTTGGGAGTAGAACCATGTAAATGAACGTTTTAATATAGGCTTTAAGATATGTTAAATTATCTCCTTTCTCCTTCATTAAATATCTAGGCAAGTGTGTGTATCTCAGTTTTTGGAGCTGTTGTCCCATGCACCAGAAGGTCAGGGGTCTGATTCCAGTCAGGGCACATATCTAGTTTGAGGGTTCCATCCCTGCTTGGGGCACTTAGGGGAGGAAACTGACTGATGTATCTCTCTCACAAAAATGTTTTTTTTTTTTATCTCTGTCTCTCTTCTTTTATCCCTCTCTAAAATTTCATTTAAAAAAAATCTAAGTAAGGGTATTGTGTGCAATAATGTTAGGATATTAATAGTGTTTCTATATGATGAAGGAATGCTGACTTGATTCATATGTAATAATTAGTCTTGGATGACAACAGAGACAAATATGAATAAGCCAAGTACCTATTCGATGTATATGCTAATATCCATTAATTTACTTACTTATTTACTTATTTAGAAATTGGTATGTGCATTTATTCATATAAAAGAGAAGCATACACAATGCCTAGAATGAAAATAACTAATGTTCCTATGGCACTTCAGAATTACAAAGTATTTTCACGTATTTAGTTCTACTAACTTTATGGAGTAAACATTTTACTAGAGTATTATGTTTTATTTGCCAAAGATGGAAAAATCGAGATTGGAACCTGGGTCTCTGAGAAAACAAATTATTATAGATCACTTAAAATAAAGAGTAGTATTTTAAAAAAAAAACATGTAAACCTGATCACTGTATTTCCAGCAGAGAATTATACTAAGACATCTGTCATTCTGACCTTTAAACAGGCGCAGGAAATGTCATGCCCAGCCTAAATAGCATACCAAATACATGCTGAAGTGTTCAACCTAATCGAAGCCTGGGACAAACAAGGACAATCTGTCAAGCCAGCTGTTCTCAACACTTGATAACACATTTTCCTTCAGAAAAAGAAGCTTGTTTCTGATATGGTTCTCCACTCAGGGCTGATAAAGGCAAGTATGTCAATTCTTCACATATTTGAGAATTCACAAATATCTAATTATCACATAGCAACATGTGAGTTCTCCCTCAACAGAGTGAACACAGCACTGCTAACACAATTTTGCTTATAACATAAACAGAATTTGAATTTGTAGATGATTAATTAATTATTTTTATTATTATTATTTTGCTGATAACTCAAGGAAAAAGAAAAAAAAAGTAAGATAAAATGTCATTCAAACTAGCCCATATTTTTATTTTCTCCAACTTCAAGTCATTTATTATTTCTAACATTGTTCTTTCAATTTCAACTAAATGTTCAAAATGTCAACATTGAAATAGGAAGATCTTTAGGCCACTTTCTACTTTTTCTTTCTTTCTTTTTTTTTTTTTTTTTGCTAGGGAAAAACTAAAACTAACAATATGAAAAATAGTTTCACTATTTCATTATTGAATAAAATTTATGATGTGATTAGAGCAGAAATTCTATTAAAATTGGCTTTAGAAAATAAGTTTTATCAAATATTAATGTACAATTAACCTAAACTTAAATAAAAAGTAGATAAAAGAAGGAGTAATGCAGAATGGATCAATAAGGATAGAAAATGAGAAGAGAGAAATTAGGATCTGAATCAAACCATCAGGAAGTTTGCCTTAGTTTTCAGGTAAAGTGAACAAAATAAATGCCATAATTTATCTTTGCATTTTACAAAGTTAAAGTTAAACTAAAATATAACAGATGTCTACAGAATATTCTATGCATGTTTCTTAAAAAAAAGAAATGAAAATGCATCAACTAATGAGCTTTGGCATTGTAATGGTATAGTAGAGACTTGTAGTTATTTACCCAATTCTCATTTTTTCCTTCTTCCTCATTGTTGGGGTTAGAATGTGCCCTCTCAAAATGTTATATTAGCCAACAGCTCTTGAAGTAAAGAATAACCATTTAACTAAAATTTTCACCAAGAGATCTGTATAGGAGGGATTATTGTGTAATACTTTCAGAAAGCTCTCCCTATATTGTTTTACAAGGTTACCCTAATTTAAAACATTACTATAATCTTAATGATTTACAACATAACTCAAAGATTTATAACAAGCTCATGTTATATTTATGTTTCAGCTGTTGGTATTCTTTACATCTTTTTATTCAGAAATCCAGTTTTAAAAAGTTTCTCTAATTTTGGATATGAGAATTGTATATTCCTGAGAAAAACCAAATATCTGATGTAAGGAAGGCTAGTGTTTGTGGCTTTCTTGACTGGTAAAGCTGAACCCAGGTGGGAACTGCAGGTGTACCATCTTGAAGATGCTAGGGAAAAGAGAAATTTTGCTATGAGCAATCAGACTCAGTTGTGTACTGGAAGGGGTATAAATAAAGTAAAAATTTGTAGCTTTGTTGGCCAAAAAAAAAAATGATCAACCAGTTTATAATGAATTGGGGAAAACCTGCATTGTTGTTAGGCTGAAAATGTTGCCCTGGTTCAGGGTGTTTACAAGTCCAGCGTGAAATTAATGCAGCCAAACTGGAAATTAGAGAAATTAAAAGGCTGTGATAAGCTCTTAGATATTTCTCACAGGTTTCCAAAGTATTCATGAGTGAGGATGACTGAAGGGTTACCCATGGAATATGATAGCCAAGGAAGACGTGAGAACTTGCTGAAATCCTAAATATGTTCTTTAGCCATGAACACTAGGATTAGCAGTGGGTGGAAGCCTGCAGACTCAAGATTTTTTAATACAAATTTTGACCACAAAACTATACAGATAGAGGGCTGCTTCCCAGTTAAATAGGATGAAAAAAATTAAAGTCCCAGAGTAGAAAGACAATTGATCTAGGGCTAGAAAACAGAAATACAGTACTTGGGAATCTTGCATACAGAATAATCCAAGTAGGAGAATTAATAATGGTAAAGAAATGGGAAAAAAAAATGTATTTCTATGACTGGCTCTGAAAGAAAATAAAATAGTTAAAAACTGCAGACTGATATTTAATTTAATTAAGGAACTCTTTTTAAATTTAGGATATTTTTATTTAAGTTTAAGGTATTTGAGGATGGCATTAAGTAACAAATCCTTTAGAATTTTAGAATGTGCTAAGTATTTGCATGTATCATCTAACTTAATCTGCATAATAACTTTATGAAATGTGAGTTGAAGTATTAAACTATAATTAACTGTATTTTAAGCCTGAGAAAGCTGAGGTTTAAAAAGGTTAAGTGAATAGTACACAGTGGTAAGTGGGAAAGCCATAATTCAAACTCTGGCAGGTTAACCTTTACAGCCACACATTTAACTACACTAGTGCCTCCATGTTTGTTATCTGATGGGAATAATCCAGTAGAAGAGGAAGTTTGATGACACACTATAGGGATTAAAAAAGGAACGTGATGCACTTTAAAAAGTGAGGGCATAGATGGAATGAATAGCTTTTGATAGTAAAAAAGCATGTCTTCTATGAATGAGATACTAAGACAGATACATATTCAATACTATACTTTTTTACAGTATTCACATATAGTGATGTGTATTTTTTGAAGAGTTATGAGGCAAGGTATTGAACTGGAAAATCCTACTAAAATACATAAATTAACATTTGCACAGTTTTCATGTATTTAATGAGGTACTTTCAAAGAATGTTTGAAAACTTGATGGCTAAAAAGAGGGACAAAATGCTCTTTCAAGCCTCAAGGAAATTTTTGAATCATTTGTATAAGAAGACATTTTAATGGGCGAATTGATAGAGTGAAGTTAATACCAAATCCTGTTCAGAAATAGAGAGGTAATGAGACAATGAGGAACTAAATGCTTTATATAATGACATAAAAAATTGTCTTTTTAAACTGTAGCCCTGAGTGTATCATTAAAGCTAGAGGCAATTCTAAGAAGAGGAAAACTTATTTGTCTCATCTATTTTAACCTTGGGAAAAGATGAATACCTAATAATAATCATTGGTAGTTGTTTGGAAGAGCAGTAGAGCCAGGGGAGAGATGGAGGATTCAATTCTTTCAACATTTTAGCAGGCTGGAAAAGAGACTGGCAAGAAACCAGCAGAGGAACTACTGATCTAGATAGCTGCTCCAGAGAAAGCAATATTAATTATCCCATGTTAGAAAATTCTTCTTGTATTTTCCATGCACTATGTCTAAGCAATCAGAAATGCTATTTCCAATTTTAATGAAAGTTTTCAAACGTTCCTTATAACAGTAAAAATAAACCTAAGTCACCATAATTGGCTAAAGTATGGAAAGATATCCAAGATGGATTTATTGATCTGTAAACTCTTCCCTAAAATTATTAAAAATGAAACAATAAAACATACATTTTATGGAAAACCCAATAAGAGAATGGAACTACTGCAGCTTTGCTGGATAAGAACTTGAGGTTTCATTTGGGTATTACAAAAATGGATTACATTCTAAAAGATGGGGAATTTGAGAATATTGGTGTTTCATTTTGGAATTCTTTCCAAAATTGCTTTAAAATCTGATGCATAATTTACTTATATGTTGGGCTAATCTCTATTTTTAATATTGAGAAGATGGTGAATTTCAGTCTTACCATCACTTCCAGTGGTAAATGGGTCATGTGATATAAACAGACTTCAGTCAGGTAATTGTTGGGTTACTGTTGCCATAGACAGTCACTCAGAGCAATGAGGAGTCTCCCTGATTGGCCTAAATGATTTAGGTAAAGTTTCTACACTGTGCATGCCCAAAGTTAGAAAGATGAATGGACAGGGCCTCATTGTACCAAAAAGCTAGCAAGATAACTGGAGAGAAAAAAAGTCCCTCCCCTTCTCTATGTCTATACGAAGGGAGGACATGAGCAGGAAAGGGAGGTTATCTTTGAGGGGAGTCACCATTCTCCCAAGTAGTATGGCACCTGCATAAATCTCTTTCCTGTTGCACCAGCACCTGCCTCATTAGTTAGGCTTTCATTGTGGTAAGCAGCCAAATCTACATTTGTTGATTTACATTACCACTATAAAATAAAGGGTTAGTTGTTAAAATTATCCCAGCATTATGATTCTAGTTGGATGCTTTATTTGAAGATGATACCTCCCATCTTCAATCTGCAGGATACATAGGTACCAGAGTGAAAATAAATCATGAAACAGTAAAGAGAGAAAACAATAAAGATTTTGACAACACATCATTTATTTACAGTCCCTTTTTATGATTGATTTGGGCCTAAGGAAGAGATTCTACATGAATGAGAAGTGAACATTTTGATTTAATTCAGGATGAACTTTTTGATAATTAGAATGAAACTTAACACCTGAAATGGAATTAGAAATCCCTTTCATTTACTGATACTACTGTTTAGCAGCAAAAAGAAAAATTGAAAATATTATTGAAAAAGCATTGTAAGAAAAATAATGCTATTTAATAATAGCATCACAGGGAATATTTCTCATTTAAGATAATGATTTTAATAATACTCTGAATTAATTATATATAGGGCATATCTATTTGCATGTGTATTGTTTTTGTATAAGAACATACTAGAACAGCAATTTTCAACCTTTTTCATCTTTTGCCACACAGAAACTAATTACTAAAATTCTGTACCAAACCAAAATTATATTATTTTTTGATGATCTGACAAAAAATAGACATAATTTTGATCTATTCAAACAGGCAGCTATTGTGTTGGCTGTTGTATTTTTACTTTTATTTTATATTTTTAAAAATACATTTTATTGATTTTTTTAAAGAGAGAAAGGGAGAGGGATAGAGAGTTAGAAACATCAATCAGCTGCCTCCTGCACACCCTCTACTGGGGATGTGCCCACAACCGAGGTACCTGCCCTTGACCGAAATCGAACCTGGGACTCTTCAGTCCATAGGACGATGCTTTATCTACTGAGCCAAACTGGTTTTGGCTGTATTTTTATTTTTATTTGACAATCTAAGGGAAAAGAGATCAGTGATCCTGACTACATAGTCAGGTATTGCATATTTTAAAAATACTTGTGCCATACTGATGTGCTTCTGGTGGCATACTGGTTGAAAATCATTGTACTAGAGTGTATTCTCTATAAGAGCAAGGAATTTGTTTTGTATACTGTTGTACTTTTTTATTTTTATTGAATTTATTGGGGTGACAGTTGTTAAGTTATATATGTTTCAGGTGCACAATTCTATAATACATCATCTGTATATTATATTGTATTCACCATCCCAAGTCAAGTCTCCTTCCATCATCATTTATCTCCCTTATACCTCATTCTGCCCACTCCATCCTCCCTTTTCCTCCAGTACTCACTGGAGGAAATATCATAGACATAATATTGTCTATGAGTTTTCTCTTTTTTTCTTAATCCCTTCACCTTTTCACCCAGCTCCCCAAACCCCTTCCCTCTGACAACTGTCAGTCTGTTCTCTGTATCTATGAATCTGATTCCATTTTGTTTGTTATTTTATTTTCTTCATTAGATACCACAAAATTTGAATGAATTTTCCGATGGTCTTAGGCGACCTTGCTAGCAGTTTTCAACCTGTGGGTCGCAACCCACAAGTTGAGAACCGCTGCTGTAGAGCCTAAGACCATCGGAAAACAGATATTTACATTATGACTCATTAACAGTAGCAAAATTACAGTTATGAAGTAGCAACGAAAATAATTTTAAGATTGGGGTCACCACAACATGAGGAACTAGATTAAAAGGTCACAGCATTAACAAAGGTTGAGAAGCACTGCCACAAATGAATGAAATCATAGTACTTGTTTTCTTTGGCTGGCTTATTTCACTTAGCATAATAATCTCCAGGTCCATCTATACTGTCATAAAGGTTAAAATTTCCTTCTTTTTTTATGGCTGAGTGGTATTCTATTGTGTAAATAGAATAGAGTATAAGGAAGATAAATGGTGATAGAAGGAAACTTGACTTGAGATGGTAAATACAATATAACAAAATGTACCACTGCTTTTTTATCCACTCATCCTCTGATGGACACTTGGGCTGCTTCCAAGTCTAGGCTATTGTAAATTATGCTGCAATTAACATAAGGGTTATTCTTTCAAATTAGTGTTTCAGTTTTCTTTAGGTATGTTCCCCAAAATGGAAATGCTGGGTCATAAAACAGTTCCATTTTTAATGTTTTAAAGTAACTCCTTACTGCTTTCCACCCATAGTGAACTAGGAGCCCCCTTTCTCCATATCTTTGCCTACACATGTTTGTTGATTTATTGATGATAGTCATTCTGACGGGTGTGAGTAAATATCTCATTTTTGTTTATGTTTGCATTTTTCTTATGGTTAATAATGTTGACCATTTTTTATATGTCTTTTGGCCATCTGTATTTCCTCTTTGGCAAAGTGTCTAAATAAGTCCTTTGCATATTTTTTTATTGTATTTCTTCTTTTTTTGTTTTTGGTGTTAAGTGTTCTTTACAAATTTTGAGTATTAATTAATTCTTATCAGATGTATCATTGGCAAATAAGTTCTATTCAGTGGATTATCTTTTCATTTTATTAATGCTTTCCTTTCATTTGAATAAAAACTTTTAAAATTTATTCTCATTTGTTTATCTTTTCTTTTTCCTTGCCTCCAGTTCTATATTAGAAAAAATATTACTATGAGAAATATTTGAGATTTTATTGCCTATTATAGGCCCCGTGCATGATCTGGGACCCCTTGGAGGATGTCCAATTGCCAGTTTAGGTCCAATATTGGGGATCGGTCCTAAACTGGCAGTTGGACATCCCTCTCACAATCTGGGACAACTGGCTCCTAACTGCTCATCTTCCTGCCTGCCTGATCACCCCTAACTGCCCCTCCTGCTGTCCTGGCCACCCTCAACTACTCCCCTTCTGGCCTAGTTGCCCCTAACAACTCCCCCCTCCCCCGTCACACCTTTATGCCCCCCCCTCCCCATTAGCCTGATTGCCCCACACAGCCTGCTGCTCGGTCATTTGGTCAACCCTCACTGACTGCTCTGCCAGCCTAGTTGCTCCATGCAGCCTGTTCGGTCATCCATTCGGTTGCGATGGTCGATAAGGCTTTTTTATATATAGTTGTTTTCTTATAGGATTTTTATGGTTTCACAACTTACATTTAAGTATTTAATCCATCTTGAGTTTATTTTTGTGTATGGTGTAAGAAGGTAGTCTAGTTTCATTTTTTGCATGTATCTATTTAATTTTCCCAATACCATTTGTTGACTAGACAATCTGACTCATTGTGTGCTTTTGCCTCTTTTGTCAAATTTCAATCTACTATAAAGGCTTGGGTTTATTTCTGGGCTTTCTACTCTGTTCCATTGATCTTTATGTCTGGTTTAATGCCAGCACTATGTTCTTTTGATTTCTATGCTATTGTAGTAGAATTTGATATCATGTAATGTGATTCCTCCAATTTTGATCTACTTTCTCAAGATTTCTATGGGAATTCAGGGCCTTCTGCAGTTCCATATAAATTTTTGGAATATTTGTTCTAGTTCTGTAAGATATGCCATTGGTATCTTGATAATGATTGCATTGAATTTATGGCTTTGGATAGTATGAACATTTTAATGATGTTAATTTGTTCTATCCATGAACATAGCATATGCTCCCACCTATTTGTATCCTCTTCAATTTTTTTCTTCAGTGTCTTATAATTTATTCCTAGGTTATATATACATATATGCAATTGGAAATGGGATTGCTTTCTTAATTTCCTTTTCTGATAGTTCAATATTGATGTGTAGATGACTTCTGCAAATTTATTTTATATACTGTTACTTTAGTGAATTCATTTATCAGTTCTAGTAGTTTTTTATGGAATCTTTATGATTCTCTATATACAATATCATGTCATCTGAAAATAATGATAGTTTTACTGCTTTCCAATTTAGATGTCTTTTATTTCTTTCTCTTTTCTGGTTGCTGTGGCTAAGTCTTCAAGTACTATATCGAATAAGCGTTTTGAAAGAGGAAATCTGGAAATACCTGTCTTATTCCCAATCTTAAGGGAAATGTTTGTAGTTTTTGCCTTTTGGGTATGATGTTGACTGTGGGTTTGTCATATGTTTCCTTTATTCCCACTTTGCTGAAAATTTTATCAAAAACAGATGCTGGATTTAATCAAATACTTTTACTGCATCTATTGTTATTATCATGTGATATTTTATCATTCATTTTGTTTATGTGATGTATCACACATTGATTTATAAATATTGTACCAGCCATACATCTCCAGAATAAATCATATTTTGTTATTGTATTTGATCTTTTTAATATAATACTGAATCTAATTTGCTAATATTTTGTTGAGGATTTTAGCATCTATATTACTTGTAAATAAAATAGTAATTCTCTACAAAATGTTATGGATTTTGTGCTGGAATTCAGAATTGTTCACCTGAAATCTAGGTTGGGAAAGAGAATGCAGAGTAGCAGAAGGACTGACTAATGAATAGTGAATACCATATTCACTATTCATTTTTACGAAGTTAATACATCTATATACACAGCATTCAAATGAAAAACCAAGCCATTACCTGCACTCTAGAGGCTACGTTTTAACTTTATCCTAGTCATTGCACTCCTAGAACTTTAGCTAAACTAATACAATTCATTATTTTCACCTGTTTTTAAATTTCATGTATTGAATATATACATTTATGTATCTTTTGAGTATGACTTTTTCACAATGCTATGTTTGTGATACTTGTTTGTGTTGATCTTTTAGCTATAGTTTGTTCATTCTCATTAAGGCACAGAATTGCATTGAAAAATATGCCATAGCCCTAACTGGTCTGGCTCAGTGGATAGAGCATCAGATTCAGGTCAAGGGCGTGTACCGTGATTGCAAGCACATCCCTAGTAGGGGATGTGTAGGAGGCAGATAATTGATGTTTCTCTCTCATCGATATTTCTAACTATCTCTCTCCCTTTCTGTCTGTAAAAAAAAAAAACAAAACAAAACAAAAAAAAACAATAAAGTATATAAAAAAGAAAAATATGCCAGAATTTATTCATATGACAATTAAGAAAGATGGGGTTTTTCTTAGTTGGGGGCAATTACAAATAGTGTTGGAATTAACATTTCTGTTAAGTGTGTTTGGGTATACATTTGTGTATAATCTTTTATATATTGACTTAGAAATAGGTTACTGAGTCATATTTATGAAAATATTCTGTGTTGGTTCATAATGGCAAATATTTTTCAAAGTGGTTATGCCAATTAATAATCACGATATATATGTTTCAGTTGTTCCACATATTAAATAACATATAATTTTATTCATATTTTACAATTAGTCCTGTTGTGGGGGGAGGACTGTAAGTAATGATAATTAATTGTGATACTGATGCACATTTCTCAGATAAATAATGATGTTTAATAAGTTTTATGGTTAATGACCAATTTGACATCCATATTTATAGTGTATTTTTCAATATTTTTGCCCATTTTTGTGTTTCTATTTTTATGGATTTGTTCAAATGTATTATATGTTTTAAATGTGAGTAATTTTTCTGGTCTGTGTATTGCCCTTTCTTTAAATGTTTAAATAATGAAACAATGACAACATTAGATCTGAAATATTCTACTTAAAAATAACCTCCTTGAAATATTCTGAATTTTGATATTATTTTTATATTTTATCAAAAGTTAAGATTTTAAGAGATACACCATTTTATCTAAATGGTAAATTTTTGCCTAGGGAAAATATTTTCTAAAATATAGAGAAAATACAGTTATTACCACAAGGGAAAAATGTTGCAATAATGTCAACATTAATTTTTTTTAATTAGTCCTGCCTGGCTTGGCTTAATGGTTGGGGCATCATCCCGCTCACCAAAGGATTAAGGGTTCTAGACCAGACCCTGGTTGGGACATGTGCAGGAGGCGACCAATCAATGTCTCACATTGATGTTTCTCTCTTCCTCTTTCTCCTTCATCCTCTATTCCTCTCATTCACTCTCTAAAAAAATCATTGGAGGAGAAAATTTTCTTGGGTGAGGATTAACAAAAATATTTTATTTATTTATTTATTTTTAATATATTTTATTGATTTTTCACAAAGAGGAAGAGAGAGGGATAGAAAGTTAGAAACATCGATGAGAGGGAGACATCGATCAGCTGCCTCCTGCACACCCCCTAGGGGGATGTGCACACAACCAATGTACATGCCCCTGACCAGAATCAAACCTGGGACTTTTCAGTCCGCAGGCTGACACTCTATCCACTGAGCCAAACCAGTTTTGGCAACAAAAATATTTTAAAGAAAAACCTCCATTTCAGTGAAATTAAATCAGAGCATGATCCTATCTAATAAAAGAGTAATATGAAAATTGACTTTACCTCCACTATACCCACAAGCCATGCCCATCAGCCACAACCAACAGCCATTCAGAGCAAGTATGCAAATTAACCCAACAAAGATGGCTATGGCCACAGAGAGAGCAGGAAGGAGGCTTAGGTTGGCTCTGGTGATGGAGGAAGCCAAGCTTTCCACAAACCCTGGCAGGCCCAGGCTTCCACGTAAGGCAATGAAGTTTCAATGACTGTGTGAGCAGAAGGCTTGGTTCCACTCTAAGTTACAAAGTTTCAATTATAGAAGATAAATAAATCCCAGATACCAGGGCCTCTGCCTGGGTTGCCAGGCCACCGTATGCCCCGAGAAAACACCCACCCTGATCCAAAACACCCTTCAGGGCAAACCAGCTGTTCCCCACCCATGCACCAGGCCTTTATCCTATCTAATAAAAGAGTAATATGCAGATTGACCATCACTCCAACACACACGATCCTCCCTCCATGTGGACCCAAGATGGCCACCACAAGACAGCCAGCAGGGAAGGACAATTAGGGGGGACCCAGGCCTGCAGGAGAGGGCAGTTAGGGGCAAACAGGGTGGCAGGCGAGCAGTTAGACATCAATCAGGCTGGCAGGGGAGTGGTTAGCAGTTGATCAGGCTGGCAAACAGAAGTGGTTAGGGACAATCAGGAAGGCAGGCAGGTGAGCAGTTGGGAGCCAGCAGTCCTGGATTATGAGAGGGAAGTCTGACTGCCTGTTTAGGCCCAATCGGATCAGGCCTTAATGGGCAGTTGGACATCCCTCAAGGGGTCTCAGGTTGGAGAGGGAGCAGGTTGGGCTGAAAGACAACCCCCTGCTCTGTGCACGAATTTCATGCACCAGGCCTCTAGTAAATAAAATAAATTACAACCAAATTACCCTGATAAATAGTAAAAAAGAATCATGTCTAAAGAAATGTTTTTGCTACAAAGCAAATATTCTATATATAATCAGACTTATAGACTCTGGTTAGCTACTCAGGACTGGTCTGCAGAATTATTAAAAACAGACCCAGAGATACAGAGAACAATCTGATGGTTGCCAAAGTAAAGAGAGCTGGTTGAAAAAGGTGAAGGGGATTAAAGATCTAATAACTTCCAGTTTACAGGAAGTCACAGGGATATAATGTACAGCATAGGAAATATCCTCTACACAAATAAAAGAGAAAGGTGCAAATTGACTGTACCATTCATGACCCCCACCAGTCAATCAGGAGTGAGTATACAAATTAACCCAACAGAGATGGCAGATGAATTTGCATACACAGGCTCCAAGCAGCCATGGGCAGGATGCTTGTGTCATGGTGACAACACAGGTATTCTGCACTGTCCCAGCCGCTCTGGGCCTCTGAGCAGCGTGGGAATGCAGGAAGGCAGCTCTCGCCTGAATGAAGGCAGTGCCGACAGCCAGGGGAAGGAAGGCCCATTTTTGCATGAATCTTCATGCATCAGGCCTCTAGTATATAATAAAAGGCTAATATGGAAATTGTCCAAATAGTGGAATGACTGGTTGCTATGACATGCACTGACCCCCAGGGGGCAGACACTCAACACAGGAACTGCCCCCTGGGGGTCAGTGTGCTCCCACAGGGGGAGTCCTACTCAGCCAGAAGCCCTGAGCTGGCTAGTGCAGTGGCAGTGGTGGGAGTCTCTTATAGCTGGCTAGTGCAGTGGCAGTGGTGGGAGTCACCTCCAAGGCAGCACTAAGGATGTCTGGCTTCTGGCTTAGGCTGATATGCCCCAAGGGTTCCTAGACTGTGAGAGGGTGCAGGTTGGCAACCTCTGCCCCTCCCCAAGTGCATGAATTTCATACACTGGGCCTCTAGTAGTAAATAATATTGCAATAACTTTGTATGGTGACATATGGTTACCAGTTATCATGGTGATCACTTCATGAAATGTATAAATATCAAATCACAGGGTTGTATACCTGAGATTAGTATATTGTATGCCAGTTGTAATTCAAAGGTAAGTAAAAAATAAATAAATACAAATTCTTTAAAATGGAAAGAGAAAAAAAAAACACCTCTGAAACAAACAAAAGCCAACAGTCCTTCAACTTTCCTTTCTGGCACTTGCTTCAGAGGTTCTTGAGTAAAAACCATGATTAATTGAAAAACAGTACATGTATTTCAGAGCATCTACATTTTGGAGGCTCACTTTTGAATTGTTTTTTCTTATCTCTGCCATTGGATCCAATATACAAATAGCATGTCTTTTCTAACAAGAATTTAAAGAATCCTTTTTTGTGTGCCTAAGTTTTAAAGATTTTAGAAATATGAATATTAGAGCATAGAAAAGAACAACAAATATTTCTTTGACCCAATAATATATATTAAGTTTTTGTCCTCAGTTCCTGACACAGAGCTTCTAAAACCCTTGAAATATCTGGAGTGATCAATGTGTCTTTTGTGTGCTAATAAAATGATGAGTCCCTCCATAGCTTCAGAATGGGAGTCGATGAGCAGAAAGATCAAAGCATGATTAAAAGTCAGCCCACTCCCTGACTTCTGGGGAAGAGAGAAGACTAGAAGTTGAATTTAATCATCAATGCTAAATGATTTAATTAGTTATGCCTGTTTAATGGAACCTTCACAAATACCCATAAACAACTGGGTTTGGAAAGATTCTGGATTGGTGAAGTTGTAACTCAGTCCAAACTTGTACTGCTTGACACGTGATAGCTAATAAATTGAGTGGCAAGATGTCCAGGCAAGGAAAGATACTTTATTCAGAAAACCAGCAAGCAGAGAAGATGGGGGAAGAACTGCAGACATCTGGATGCCAGGAGGGGTCTGACGAAGATGGCTTTGTTCTTAGAGTGTTGACTCTAACTGATGTGAGTCTGTGCACAAAGTTATATGGTAGTTGTTTCTGGTAAGGGCCTATTTTTGTAAAATTCAAGTTTCAAGTAGAATTTCTATAATTATTAACATGATTACATGCAACACTAAGCAAAAGGTTATTAACACAAAGGCCATGGGAACAAAGCAAGCTTGAACAAGATAGATGGAGTCAGAGAGGCCAAGCATTTCCCTCTGTTACAGAAGCTGGCAAGGTGGTACTTTTGCAGTGGACATAGAAGCTTCTCTCTCATTCTCCTCATAACTTTCCCTATGATTTATTTTACTTGGCTATTCCTGAATTGTATCCTTTATAATAAGCTGGTAATAATAAAGAAAGCACTTTTTCGAGTTTTGTAAGCCATCCTAGCAACTTATCAAATCTGAGGAGTGAGGAGTGGGAACCCCCAATTTTAGAGGTGGTTCGTCAGCAATTTGGGTGGCTGAGACTTACAACTGGTGTTGAAATGATAGCCCATTTGTGGGGCTGAGCTCTTAATCCATGGGATCTGCACTAACTCTGATAGTTTGTATCAGAATGAATTCTAAGACACACAGTTGGTGTCCCTAGAGTTGGAGAACTGGTTGGTGTAAGAAAAAACAAACAAACATATTTGGTGTCATAATTGTTGTCAGCAAAGATAATCACACACTGGACATAGAATAATAGTAGTTCACACACTTAGAAACAGCTTCTCAGAGGAGACAGATTCTGAAGATGTTTTTTTAATGGCTGAAATAATAGAGGAGGAAAAAGAGGAAGGGATAGAATTTTTCAGGCACAGAGAACAGCAGGGCACCTCCAATGAGAACTGAGAACTGAACATTGAGAGAACACCTGTGTTTCAATGCCATGAATTAGTTAATTTATAAAGAAAAAATTGATTAAGTAGTGAGGCTGAAGATAAAAAACTTCCATGTTTGTATAAAAGGAATCCAAAGAGGACTACACCAAGACATATCATAATTAAAATACCAAGAGCAAAAGAAAAAGAGAGAATATTAAAAGCAGCAAGAGAAAAACAGTTAATTACCTACAAGGGTGCACCCATACGACTGTCAGCTGATTTCTCAACAGAAACTATGCAGGACAGACGGTAGTGGCAAGAAATATTCAACGTGATGAATAGCAAGAACCTACTACCAAGAATACTCTATCCAGCAAAGCTATCATTCAGAACTGAAGGCCAGATAAAGAGCTTCACTGATAAGAAAAAGCTAAAGGAGTTCATCAACTCCAAACCAGTATTATATGAAATGCTGAAAGGTACTCTTTAAGAAGAGGAAGAAGAAAAAGGTAAGACAAAAAATTATGAACAACAAATACATATCTATCAACAAGTGAATCTAAAAATTCAGTAGATTAAAAATTTGATCAACAGAATAAACTGGTGAATATAATAGAATCAGGAGCACAGAAAGGGAGTGGACTGATAATTATCAGGGGGGAAGGGGTGAGGGGTGTACAGGAAGAGACTGGACAAAAATCATACACTTATGGATGAGGTCAATGGGAGGGAGGTAAGGGTAGAGGGAGGGGTGGGAGCCGGGTGGAGGGGAGCTATGGAGGGGAAAAAAGAGAAACAAATGTAGTAATCTGAATAATAAAGATTTAATTAAAAAAAAACTTCAATGTTTTGCCCTGGTGGAATAATCTGTACAGAGAATAAACTGTTTGCATTTAGAAATCTATATGCCACTGGTGTCCATGGTCAGAGCTTTTATAATGGTCAACCTTTTAAACAGTATAAAGAAATATTATAGACAGTATCATAATTGTCTTCATTTAAGTGACCAAAATTCCAAGGCTATAGAATAATTTATTCTCAGTCACTTCAGACATATCTATAATAATAAAAGTATAATATGCTAATTATACCAGACAGCTGGACAACCTTCTGGACAAAGCCAGGGCTGAGAGGGCCGAGCTCCTTGCACAAATTTCATGCATTGGGCCTCGAGTATACATATAACTGTCAAATATACACATTGTCTTTAATGTGTTTGTATTTATTTATTTACTTATTTATTTATTTTTGGCACAATCAATACTTTCCTTAACCATGCATGTAAGAGATTTCCTCTTGAAGTGATTTATGATGGGGCAAGTTTTCATGTAAAATCCTAAGTATCATTGCTGGGCTAACTAATTTGGGTGGGAGATTACACTTGAATACCTTTCAAAGACCTCCTACTTGCAAAATTTGGAATTCTATCATTTTCTCCTAACCCTATCCTTCAATATATCAAAGCAATTAAAGATATCTCAAAAAAAATAAAAAATAAGACCTGTGCATTAATTTCTTGCTTTATAATTAAGCATTGTTTAAAATTATCAAGAATCTTCAAAAGTGCCTATAGTTCAAGAGAGAGCATCACTCTTATGTTCTAGTATGTTGTAGAAATTTAAAATATAAGGGTATTAGGGGGACCTGATTTCTTACCTTCAGAAATGCCCACCTAACTGATCATTCATTAAACACACAGCCTCTGCACTAGCCATGCTGATCAAATATCCTATGGTCACCCCTTCTCCACGTGGATGCAGGTTAATCACATGATAACATAAGAATATATTAGTTCCCTGATCCTAGAATGCTTACAGAACACTGTGATTAACTATGCTCTGAGTTTCACAATGTAAATTTTTATATACAAAATAAAATTGTTCCTGTTTATATGAACACATGGTTCAATGGACCAGTGAGACAGAATTAAAGAATATTTTGTGGTATACATTTTCTACAGTTCCATAAGCTTTCTGAAAGAAAAGGCATTGTTTTTCATATTTCATGCATGTAAAACATGCTTTTAAAAATATGAGTGTACTTAGCTTCAACTAAGGAGCAGAATTGAAAGACCAAATATTTTCCATCCTTATCAGAATTCTGAGGTTAGATGGAAGACTATTCTTTAAGAAAGAATTCTTGAAATAGGGCTAGAAAGTAGAGCTATATTGATTATAATATGTTACTAGAGTCCCGGTGCACGGATTCATGCACCAGTGGGGTCCCTTGTCCTGGCCTGTGAGAATCAGGATGAAACTGGCTCTCTGACATCTCCCAAGGGGTCCCAGATTATGAGAGGGCAGTTCACAGGTGATGTACCTGGAATCAGGCTTTCTCCTCTCTGGTTCTGGGTGAATCACCCAAGAACCCCAGCTGCCAAGTCACCACTGCTCGGCAGCTCTTGTGTTAAGCTTCTGCCCTCTGGTGGTCATTGTGTGTCATAGCTACCAGTCAAATGTTTGAATAGTTGGACAGTCACTTAGGCTTTTATAGATAGATAGATAGATAGATAGATAGATAGATAGATAGATAGATACTAGAGGCCCGGTGAAATTTATGTACGGGGGAGGATTGTCTCTCAGCCCAGCCTGCACTCTTTCCAATCTGGGACCCATTGAGGGATGTCTGACTGCCTGTTTAGGCCCAATCCCAGTGTGATTGGGCCTAAACAGACAGTGGGACATCCCTCTCACAATCCAGTACTGCTGGCTCCCAACTGCTCACCTGCCTGCCTTCCTGATTGCCCCTAACTGCTTCTGCCTGCCAGGCTTATCATGCCATAACCACTCCCTGCCAGCATGATTGATGTCTAACTGCTCCCCTGCTAGCCTGTTTGCTGCTAACTGACCTTTTCTGCAGGCCTGGTCACCCCTAACTACCCTCCTCTACAGGGTGGTCTCCCACAATTGCTCTCCCCTGCAAGTCTGGGTCCCCCCCAACTGCCCTTCCTTGCAGGCCTGATCACCTCCAACTTCCCTCCTCTGCCAGCCTGGTCACCAATAACTGCTCTCCCCTGCATGCTTTATCTCCCCCAACTGCCCTCACTGATAAGTCTGGTCCCTCCCAACTGCCTTCCCCTACTGGCCATCTTGGGGTGGCCATCTTATGTCCACATGGTGGCAGGATCTTTGACCAAATGGGGCAGCCATCATGTGTTGGAGTGATGGTTAATCTGCATTATTCTTTTATTAGATAGGATAGAGTCCTGGTGCACAGGTACAGGCCAGCTGGTTTACCCTGAAAGGAGTCCTGGATTAAAGTGGGAGTTCCCTTGGGGCATGGGGTGGCCTGGGCAAGGACCCGTGGTGGTTTGCAGGCTGGTCATACTCCCCTTGTGATCCAAGTGGAGGCCCTGGTATCTGGAATTTATTTGTCTTCTATAATTGAAACTCTGTAGCCTGGAGTGGAGCCACACCTCTGCTTGCTCCATGGCTGCAGCCATTTCTGTTGGGATTTATTTATCTTCTATAATTGAAACTTTGTAGCCTGGAGTGGAGGCCTGGGCCAGCCACAGTGTGTGGAAAGCTTGGCTTCCTCCATCACTGGGGAAACCCAAGCTTTCTTCCTGCTCTTTGTGGCCGCAGGCATCTTGGTTGGGTTAATTTGCATACTTGCTCCTGATTGGCTGATTGGTGTGGCTTGTGGGTGTAACAGAGTGTGGATTAAATTGCATAAATAGAATTAGATAGGATGTACATGACTGCAAAATATGAATTATATATATTGGCTTTGGCCTCCCCTTAGTAACAATCAATATTGCACACCACATAGTGTTCTGATTCAACAGGAATTTATGTGTTGAGCTAATTATGATTTTAAAAATTTTAAGTGAATCTTTAAATTCTCAGAATCTTGCCAGGAACTTTAACTCACAAAATTTAGAAAATGCAAGCGCCTTGTCATTTCTGACATTATTAATCACTTATTTAAGAAACATGAGATAATCTCTAACAAAAGGATTATAAAACTTACACCCTGATTCTCTTTTTATTTCTTTTTTATTGATTTCAGAGAATTAGAGAGAAAGAAACATCAATGATGAGAGAGAATCATTGATCAACTGCCTCCTGCACACCCCCTACTAAGGATCAAGCTTGTAACCCAGGCATGTGCCCTTGGATGGAAACAAACTTGGGATCTTTCAGTCTGCAGGCTGACACTCTATCCACTGAGCAAAACGAGCTAGGGCTGTACCCTGATTCTTGATAGTCCTCATTGTTTTTTCCAAAAATTTAATTTTGTGGAATTTCATTAACCTTTGATCACTGGCTACGTGAAATTAATAGCTGTGCTTTTTGTTTACCTGTCTCCTTTTTCAACTGGCAGCTATTTAATACTAAAATATTAAAATTATTTATTTATTATTTGTTTAGCAATGGAAAAGTATGAAAGGGAGATAAGACATATTTCTAGATTTAAAGAATTAAAGTGCCTGACAACTTAAATCACAATCTACACACGCAATTGTATGCAAAATTAAATGACTATAACACATTTTGTGGATATAAATATTAGCTTTTAATTAATTCTGAACCAAAATACCACTGAATCTTTGATGTCTATTTACCTATCTACTTAGTAGTCTTTCTATCCAGAAAGTGACCAGAATATATTAACAGTATTTTTTGAAGTGCTTTTAATGCATACACTTATGCAAAGACATATAGATAAGTTCCTACTTCAGATTACCACTAGTTAGGCTAGTCCATGACACATACAACCACAAGTAAGGAGGTGCTGGAAAGTACAGAATCTTCTTCTGTGCTCCATACATAAAATATACCTCACTTTTGTATTCAATCCCTAAAGCACCGAAAAGTGATTATTATATGGCAGATGGTTGTTACACATTTGATAAATTTAAATGATTGCTTACAGTTTGATAGAAATATGGTTTGCAATTAAGACAAATTTCCTTCTTCCTATTAAAGACTGAGTGTAATTAGTAATCTCTTGGATATGGAAGGAAAATATAATCTAATATGCATTTATTTCAATTAAGTATGGCAAACGTTTATACAGAATGAGGCAAAAGTAGGTTTACAGTTCTTCATATGGCAAATAATAAATAATTAATAAATAATAATACAAGAATAACTGTTTCACATACTCACAATGATAAATCTATTTTTGCCCCACCCTGTATAATGATAAAAAGCTTTGACTAGTAATGCATTTGATTGCTTTTCTTGAGAAATATAATATGTTTATATTAATAAGCTTTCTCAGAATTTGAGCAAAGGCATTCATTCCCTTTCAATACTGGACACATTTAGAGAGAAGATTTATACATGATACATAAGGGAATTCATATCAAGGTGAAAGTTATACTACTAAAATGTTTTCTTCCTTATACTTTATAATTCAGCATGAGTTACATACTTACTTTCATATTTGATTTCTTATGAGAATCTATTACCAGTAAAAGCCATGGAACCTATTTCCATGGTAAATAGATTTAATAGCCACTGGCTCCTGAATTGATAGCAATTTTTAAACTTTTTACTAGGTTTCTCAGAAATTAAATATGACTCTCATAACATTGGAATTTGGACACTGATACAATTATATTTACTACTAGTGGCCCAGTGCATGAATTTGTGCACATTGAAAGGAAATTAATTAGAAGAAATGTTTTAATATCACTGTTTGTCCTTTCTCTATAATAAAAGTGTCAACCAAATTCACAATGGACAATGAAAGATCAAAACACGTTTGTGCAATTGGCACCAGAAAGAGCTTTATATGTATCACACATGTGCAAGTCAACTCGGCCTTTTATAGATATAGAATAAACTTGCATAAATAGACCTGCTTTTTGATTTAGCTAAACTTTTTCCAGCCTAGTGAAGTATCCCAATTTCTCTTTCAGGTAATTGTCAGTTACAAGAATAAATATCAACACAAAACAGATTATTATTGTAGATCACTCAGGGAGAACAAAGGGTGAAATATTTAACTGTAGCAGTGTTTGACTATATTCTGAGCAGTGAGAAAACCTGAAGTCATTTTCAAAGTTTACCATTTCTTCTTTTCAGTCTGGTCAAGTTTCTAAGCTTTCTAAATCTTTATTTTCTGGCTAATGAAAAGAAAATGGGATTCCACTGAGTCTCCTATTTACCTACTCCAGGACTTCCAGGAGGATCAAATGAAATGAGGTATGGAAAAAACATGTCACAGACATTTGGTTACAGTGTAAAGTGTTTCCCCTGTGTTTCTGGGCTTCAGAAACTCCAAGGAGGCTAGTCTCTAGGGAGAGGAAGAGGGCAGTGCTACATGCCATCATTACCTGAACGGACACTTAGCATATTAGCCACACACACACACACACACACACACACACACACACACACACTAGAGGCTTGGTGCATGAAATTTGTGCATGGGGGAGGAGGGGGTGGGGGAAGTTGTCCTTCAGCCCAGTCTTCACCCTTTCCAATCTGGGACCCCTCAAGGGATGTCCAACTGCCTGTTTAGGCCAGATCTTACCTCACAATCTAGGACCACTGGCTCCCAACTACTCACCTGCCTGCCTTCCTGATTGCCCCTAACTGCTTCTGACTGCCAGCCTGATCACCCCACAACCACACCCTTGCCAGCCTGATTGATTCCTAACTGCTCCCCTGCCAGCCTGTTTGCCCCTAACTTTCCTCCCCTGCAGACTGGTCACCCCTTACTGCCCTCTCCTACAGGTCTGGTCACCCCTAACTGCCCTTTCCTGTAGGCATGACCCCCCCCAACCACCCTTGCCTGCAGGCCCGGGCACCCCCAACTGCCCTCCCTGGCAGGCCTGGTCCCTCCCAACTGCCATCCCCTTCTGGCTATCTTCTGGTGGCCATCTAATGTCCACATGGGGGCAGTCATCTTGTGTGTTGGAGTGATGATCAATCTACATATTACTCTTTTATTAGATAGGATAGAGGCCTGATACATGTGTGGGCACCAGCTGGTTTGCCCTGAAAGATGTCCTAGATCAGGGTGGGTATTCCCTATGGACATGGGATGGATTGTGGTGGTTTGCAGGCCAGTCATACTCCCCAGCAACCCAAGCAGAGACCCTGGTATCTGGTATTTTATTTATCTTCTACAACTGAAACTTTGTAGCCTGGAGCAGAGCCAAGCCTTCTGTTTGCACAGCCATTGAAACTTTGTTGCCTTAACTAGAGGCCTGGACCAACCAGAGTGTGTGGAAAGCTTGGCTTCCTCCATCACCAAGGGCAACCCAAGCCTCCCTCCTACTCTCTCTGTGGCTGTAGCCTTCTTGGTTGGGTTATATTGCATACTTGTCCTGATTGGCTGGTGGGCATGGCTGGTGGGCATGGCTTGTGGGTGTAGCAGAGGTAAGGTTAATTTGCATATTACTCTTATTAGATAGGATTGTTCTGAATTTTCTTCTAGGGTTTTCCTGGAAGAGTATCAGTGGCTCCCCTAGTTAATGGTACCTTATGGTATTTATGTCTACTGACTACAAGAGGTTCCAGGAATGATTTTTAAAATAATTCAGCTTATCTTTATACAGTCCACTCCTCCCACAATACAAAAATATTTGACTTTCTGTGTTCTCACCAGCCCTCATATGATCTATTATCTGCTTGGAACCTTCTAAACCTATGCTTTCCCTTCTCTTTCACAATGCTTTGTTCCTGTTTTTAACTCAACCACCGCAGCATTTTGAATCTATCTCATTATAAAAAGGTCCCAAACTTCTTAAATATGTTGCACTGCCTTGAGATAGTTTAATAATTATCTATTTTTACTATTTCAAAATAGAAAGATCTCTTGAGGCAGTAATTCTGACCCAATAATTGGTCTCTCCTCACTCTATATTCTAATGTGAACAAAGTAAAGGAATGTGGATGCTTGCCAATAACCTTTTCTTGTGCTTTTCTTTAATTATGCTGATGCTTCTTTTGTTCATTTTTCTCCACACAAAGATACTGGGATTGCTTACCAATTTATAGAAGCAAATCAAATATGTTGTTCAATCTTCTAAACAAGTCACCTACCAATGGGCTTATTCAAAACTAAGTAAGAAAAATAAAATTAATGTGTATGTAGACATATCTGTTAAATAATTTTTATCATATTTTAAATTTTCCTTTGGTATCTCCCTGTGCTATCAATGCAGAGAAGTAAGAGCAATATGGGACTTAAACAGATGGACCTCACAGTGAGATGATAATTTTCTCGAATGGTCTCTATAAATCATGAAAAGATGATTGTCCTTGAACCTCAGAGCTCCAAACACAGAAAGACAACCCTGACAAGCTTTATAAGCTGAAGTTCAAAGCTCAACAATTATAAACCAATTTGCCTCTTCAGTTCTAATCAGCCTCTCAAGAGATTTTTCTCAAGAACTAGCTGATAATACCTCCCTACAAAGCCCCATGACCAATACACAAGTGGGGTATTGACACAATACAAATATCAAGCATTCCCAGTAGAATGGGATATTTTAGTCATGAAAGCCTACACATTTTACAAGAAATTAGACAGAAAAGTGAATTCTAATAAACATATTGAAGAATACAGGAAGGAGCTACTCCTACAAATTGTTGAGGGCTATCAATAGTGTAGCTTGCTCAGAATTGCAAAACCAACATCCTAGAAGTGAAAATACCCAGCTGATTTCTAGGGTGCCTGTGGATATGTAGATCCCTCATAAAAGCTCATAAGAAAGAACCTGACATTGAATGAGAAATAGCTAAGGACTAAGTATGGAAGCTGTAGGAAATTAACAAAGTGCATTGTAGACACATGATATGACACATAAGAAGAAATATATAGAAATATGTATAAATGGCCAAGAAGATCTGCAAAATCAAAACAAAATAAAACCTTCCAACCTCAGCCTATAGGTCTTTTTCAAGTTCTCTCAAAGTTATATAATTATGCAGAGGAAATTGTATTTGTAACTAGTCATGTAAGAGTGATAGTTTTGACTGGTTTTTATTATAAAAAGCTCTTTGATTTTGTTTGATGACCCTAAATTTGTGGAATTTATAAAGGATTGTTTTTGTTTTTGTTTTTCATTTACTTTTCACATCCTTTTTTTTGGTAGATAGTACTGTAATTATTTATATAAATATGAATACTTTATATAAACATATAGAATGATTCCATTTGTTTTCCAAGAAAAAAAGAAAACATTAATTTGATATTTTCAGAGCAAATAAAATGGCCTATTATTTACATGGTGATTTTCTCAATTGAGAACACAAAAGTTTATCAAAATGAAAAGTGATATACTAAAAACACTGAATTAATAATGGGAAGATACTCATGAATACAAAAATGAGTCAATAAATGCATGCCTTGTTGTACCAGTCCATACCCAGGCAGCAAAGAAATTGGCCATTCAAGAAGCGTTTAACAAAATACAAAGAAACCATACACCTATTCACAGAAGGTTTAAGGAAAGGAAGGGCAGTGTCTCAACGCTAGTGACAACAGAAAACTGTTGACAATCCTAGACAACACCATGACATCACCAGGAAGCGAGCAGCCTCTGACCTCCATCATAAGCACCTACATCATAAGCACCTACATCACTCACATGGACACACACACAGCAGTAATGAAGTGAAACAGTAAAAAAAAAAAATTAAAAGAAAATAACAATTGCTGACCTTGTGATAAATAAATAATATAAAACATAAAGCATGTATGTACATATGTTGAAATGATGGAACATACATATATATATGTATGTGTATATATACACATACATATATATGTATATATACACATACATATATATACATATACATATATATATATATGAGACAGCGATGTAACCACGAAATGACGTATGTAGAGTCCAATGCCTATTCCTCTTCTCTTTTCTTATAAACTAGAGGCTCAGTGCACGAATATATTTCCAGGGTTTTTAAAAACCAATCATACATACATAATTCACAGCCTATATCACTTTCATAGATTGAAAAGATTTAATAGAAAATAAGAGTAATTCACATTGTATTTTTCCTATATGCTATGGAATTTGTTAAACGCTGTTACATCAATTATCTCAATCCATAAACCAAGCTTGGAAAGTAGGCATTTACTTTCTCCATTTATGTAAATGAAAAAAAAATCAATTTAAAAATTTGAAAGAATTATCTAGCATAGTAAGAGAAATAGAATTCCTTCGTTAAGTTCTATATAGCATATTTTATATTGTATTTTTGAGAACTTACCAATTATCAAGTATTGTTCTAAACTAAGAATAGTTAATGATTCCAAAGAAAGTAAAGACCACATACAATGATTTTCATCCATTGTTTTTTACTTTTAATAAACAAAATATTTAAAATGAAAATAAAAATCCCACAATATACAGAGAGACAGTAAAATACTAAAACATCACTGAAGTGATTTAGATAGATTTGAGGGGAAACAACATGTTTGTGAAATCATATAAGTCAATTGACTAATTGAATAATTGTTTTGGAAAGTAGATTTAAGAATTATGTTTGCAGGAGTTTGTAGTATATAGATAATGACTATGAGTAAAGGTGTTGTGAAAAACTTATATGAATTTTTCAGAACTTTATTGCATAGATATCCTGGAGATCACTGTATTTAAAAAAGGGTAAAAGCATTTGATCTTAAAGAGTCTGAATTATCTAAATATTCAATATTCACAATATATTTTATTTTTATTTGGGAATATAGAATTGAGTTTATTTTAGAGAAAATTATTTGTAACTTTTGTTAAGATCAGAGAACCAACACTAGAATAGGATGAATTTTTATAATGGTACAAAAACCATTTACATAAACTTATGTGTGTGTTTGTGTAAACTTATGTGAATTTTTCTAAGGAGGTGTTTTATAGTTTCTATGACACATTTTAATGTAAGCCTTGACAGTTTTTTTTTCTTTTTATATGCACATGAATGACTAAAATTTTGGTACCAAAGCATTCCTTTCGAAGACACCTGTCTTCAATAAACACATTATCAGCCACATGACTATTAGGTAAAGAGCCAGGTTACCTCTTACCATACTCTAGATAACTGACCACTTGTTTCTTCTCTTTCTTTGCTTTAAATTCCAGCACTTATGTTTTAAATTCACCAAACAAGAATAAGTCCAGCAAACCCCAGCCCCCAGTCATCTTTGATCCCAAAAGGCCAGAACCCCAGGCTCATGCACTCTTAATTTCTCTCACAACCTGCCAACTACATGTGTGGCCCCAGTTTAGTTGTGCAATAAACCTTGTCTTTTTCAAAGTTTCCTAATGGTTATTGCTGAGGGTGTCTTGCAATGATAATAAGAAACACAAGGGCCTGCCTGGCCACAAGATGATTATCAATAGGCTGAGATCTGCACAAAACACATATTTAAATGCTTACAATATGCAAAAGTTTTTTTTAAAGCATTGGCTCTGAATTTTTGGAATATATATTATAAAAAATGCCCTATTCTGTCATACTTATATTTTAAAGTATTTAGAAAGAGAAAATGGGAATAACTTATAACAACATGTCATGCTGAAGCTCAAGTCATTAAATATTAGATAACTGAACTTTTGAAGGTAGAACAATCTAGACAGTCTGGGACCAAATCAACACTGTGAGTCACCTCTGGGGTTACTACTTAAGCAAAGAGAGTATCTAGTACATGAATGATGATCTGAAACAAAATTAGTATTCTCTTACCCATAATAGATATGTTATGTGATTTGCAAATTGCTGGTGAAAGGGGATAGTTTAAGTTTTAAATCGGTCTTCTGTGTATATTTCCTTATAAAGTTTTAAAACTTTATAAGGAAAACTTTATAAGGAAAACTTTATAAGGAAAAACCCATTGTAATATGTTTTGGGCTTCTTTTCTTCTCTAACATCATAAAATGTGATATCTTTTTGTAAGTTATTTTTTAAATTTTTTGCATCTACAGTTCTTGAATCCATTTGGTATTTATTTTAGTGTGTAGAATTTAGAAATCCGGTGTCATCGAATTATCCTAAATCCATGACAGCACATGCAGAATTATTTCAGGTGAATTTTTCCATGCTATCTTTGGCATAATTTTATTCTGCTTTGCAAACACCTTTTCTTTTTCTTTTTTTTTTTTTTTGAGAGGGAGGAAAGCTGTCTAGTGTCCCAAGTTAATATTGGGAAGATTAACGCATGCCAGAGCATCCTGTCCATACTAAGGTTTAACACAAATTTCCCTTACCAAAGAATAAGATAGAAAGATAGTAACTTTGGCCCTAGATTCCTTGATCACTTACACTTTTACAAATAATGCCTCACATCACCTTTTAACTCATTTGTTTCCTAGGACTGCCCTAACAAATTAGTAAACAATTGGTGACTTCAACAGACATTCCTTCTCTGAGAGTGCTGGAGGCTAGAAATCTGAAATCAAGATGCCAGTAAAGTTGGTTCATCCTGGGAGCTCTGAAGGAAAATCTATTCCATGATGCTCTCCTAGCTTCTGGTGGTTGCCAGAGATTCTCAGTGCTACTTTGCTAGTGCATCACTCTAATCTGTGCCTAGATTGTTATATGGCCTTCTTTCTCGACTACATCAGTGTATCTTCTCTTCTAATGTGGACATTAGTCATTGGATTTACAGTTCACTCTAATCTAGTGGTACCTCATTTTATCTAATTACTTCTGCAAAGACTCTTCCCCAAGAGGTCAAATTCTGAGGTCCTAGGTAGACATGAAATTTGAGGGGACACTATTTGGTGTATTATCACTAGGGGTCATTTAATGGGGTTAATGATTGAATAGCATTATTTCTATCATTTGTGCAATCTAAAGAATAAAGAATAGGAATCCACTTATCATTCCCATCCATTATCTCACTTTGCAAATGAATTTTAGTATATGCATTTATTTTGGTGCCATTTCTTTTTTATTTCCTTTCATATATAAGAACTATGTTTTCCAGACAAGCCAGTTATTATTATTATATTCACTAGAAGCCTGGTGCATGAAATTCATGCACAGGTAGGGCTTTAGGCCTGGCTAATGATCAGGGCTGATCTGTGGGGTGACTGGTGAGGTAACTGGGGGGTCTCTGCTGGCACCCACCTTGGCTGGCCTGGTGCTTCCCTCTCACTTGCCCCGTCCCCCACTGCTGCCAGTCACCTCCCTCTGAAGGGCAACAGATCCCCCTCTAGCATCTGCCCTGGCAGGCTTGGGGCCTGCAGTCTGGAGGCAGCTCCTGTGCTGAGTGTCTGCCTCCTGGTGGTCAGTGTGCATCTTAGCAACCAGTCATTCTGCAGCCTGTCATTATGCTATGTGGTCGATTTGCATATTAGGCTTTTATTATATAGGATGCTTCAGATAAACCCTAAACTGACATAACTGAACTGTACATTTTTCTCTTACCCAGTTAATTGAAAAACCACAGAAACTCTTGAAGTTATAGAGTAAGACAAGAGATATGGATACAAATTTGTAAGGGATATTTGAACCTGGATTAGCTTTATCATCCATTACAACAACAGCTATGTTCTGCTGAGGTATGCATTCATTATGTGAAAATTCTTTTTGAATGATTTCTCAGGTGATTTTACACACTTATTATTAAACAAGAGTAGCAGCATCTTGCCTGATTCCTCCTCTTGTTCTCATTCTGATCCCATGCGTCAATCAAAATGACTTTAATTTGAATCTCAGCACACATAAAAAAATAAACTAATCTGCAGTTAATTTGGGAATTTGCTGTCCATAGTGGTTGAAATTTCATTCAGAATACTCATCAGTACTTTTTAATTTGAGATGCAATTCAACATCCATGCTACAAAATCTCCTCACTTCTCCAAAGAAACTCCCACTTCTTTCAAGAGCAGATAATTATTCACAAATTCTGAGTCTATAACTAGGAAAATATGACTGTGTTTCCAACAGGGAAGGAAGGTAGTGGGTGTTTTCACAGCTGGAGAGAGCTTCTCACGCTCTTGTCTCCCTGGGTGAAGGAAGAGCATAATGAAGCAAGGCTTCCAGCTGTTCCAGTTCCTCGGGACATCAATTAAGCCATGTACTTCTGAAATTTGTTTCTGTTTCTCAATTATGTGCATTTTTTAGATACAGATGTATCTCCCTCTAAATCACATTCCAATTATCCTGAGGAGGATGATGATAGCATGAAGCCTATGCCCAAACTCCCTTGTTGGTTAACAATCAGATAACAACTACACTGGTCATGCTGACTCTTCTACAAATATTTTACTAATTTAACATTGTTCTGAACTTCCAATTTTGGCAATGACATTTGTCCTGTTTCCACTTAAGTGGCATCATATTTGAGATTTCTAATATGCATTGTACCTAGAGAAGAGGTTTCAATAACACAATTATAATATAAAATATGAAGGCAAAATCAAATATTAAAATAGTAATTAATTCTACACTTCAAACCCCATGGAATTATAATTGCATATTAAAAACTACAAGCAGCTTTGGGTCTAGTGAAAGATTTTAATTTTTATGATGAGAAAAAGATTGCTTTCAAAAATAACATTCTTTTACACTGGGGTCCAAAACTAGCAGAAGTTATTTTAATAGTCATGGTATTTAACCTGTCATTCTAGGCACCTCCAATAGTTATGGCAAAGCTGATATATTCAAATAAAGATTACATATAAAGTCTCATGAGAAGATAAGCTTGATAATTCCAGAAAGTACTCCTTTGACAGTAGATCATTCTTGTACAAAATATAATTGGAAAATATATTGGCCCAATTTTTATACCCTACAGCAACCTGATTTTCAGATTTTTACTCCTGTAGTAACCTATTCAATCCAAGGGGAAATGTGTAAGTTCTGAGAGAGAGAAAGAGAGACAAAGAGAGGGAGAGAGGAAAGGAGAGAGAGAGAGAGAGAGAGAGAGAGAGAGAGAGAGACTGACTTTTTGTTCAAATAAACCAGAAAGTATAACTAGTAAACTTGAATCAGATAAAGTCAAATAGCTCTAAGATTGATACCAAAAAAGTGAAGTTATAATGATAGTAGTTTGTTTCTAATTTCTTAAGACAATCCTCTATATCTATTTAATGAAAGTCACCAAACCCCAGCATGTGTGTATGCTTCCCTTGGCTCTTGAATCTATCTACTTGTCAACTAGAAAGGCAAGCGAGAATTATTCATAATTTCAGAATTTAGCAACTTAACTTCAACTGAGGCTTACTGTCATGTAATTGTTATAGATACACTATTATCAGATCAAATAACAGAATTCTTGTTACTATCCTCTACATTATATAACAGCACACAGAGTTCCAATTCTGGCGTTGCTATGTATATAAGCTATGTGCTTCAGACAAATTACAACTCCTTTGAATCTCCACTTTACTTACCATCAGTGTAGTAAAGCTAAAATTACCCCCTGCTTTCACATGTGAGATTAAAATAATGCAGGTGAAAAAAATGTAAAAAAACACATTAAAATCATAGGAATTTCTACTATTCCTAAAGAAGTTATGTGCATTGAACATTTTTCCACTCAAGACAGATTAAATGAATAGTTACTATGGATTAGGCTTTGATTTACTTGGTACAGTTAAGCCGTAAATAAAAATGACTAACAGCTTTGTTATCACAGAACTTTTAACTTAGAAGGCGGTGTGATAGTAAATAAGTAAAGGTTACTTTGGGGAGAGAATGAGAGGGAACCAAATTAGATAGATTGCTCATATACTTTTAATTATTTTACTAAGATATATAGGAACATATACACACATTCCTAAATATATACTATATGTACACTATATGTCCTATATAATGCTTTATACAAACTATATATACTATGTATAACATACAAGCTGTATGTATCTAGTATGTTATGTATAAGTATACATCATGTATATACAGGGTGTCCCAAAAATATATACACACTTTAACAGCCGATGGCTGTTAAATTAAAATGAACACTGACTTTATAATTATTCAAAGTGTGTGTATGCATTTTGGGGGGATACTCTTTAAATCTAACAAGTATATAATATTCAAGGGTCCTAAAGCCTTGGTTAAAGTTTAGACAACTTTTGGAGTCTGGTTTTTCCCTTAACTTGGAAAATTATTGACCGATATTTCTAGTGATTCTGCTCCATTGTCACTCTTCTTCTATGAGACCAGTTATACATATGCACTTCATATTTCTCTTATATTCTTTTCTGTATTTTTGTCCCTTATCATCTTAATGTTTCATCTAGATATTCTCTACTTGCTATATTTCAGTTTTCTAAACTTGTCTACTGCTATAGATTTCTATTGTTAAAGAATCATCTATAGATTCCTTAGCTTATATATTATATTCAAGTCATATCTAATTTAATTCCATTTAGTTCTTTTTCATAGATTCAAGATTTCCTATGATAGCTTCTTTTTGTCTACCTTGTTGTAAATTTTCATTATAGTAATTTTGAAGTCATTTTCTCATAAATATAGCATCAGGATTATATGATTCTATTTCTCATTTTTATTCTTGGCTTCTGGTATATGAATCTTATTTCCTAGTATGCTTGAATGAATGACTATGTTTTATTTAAAAATGTAGAGATTCTTAATGGTGATAAATAATCTGTATGTATATGTTATGTAAAGAATATGTATGTATGAATCTATGTATTTCTAACACATATAATTTAATTTTCTTCTTTTAGTCATGTAGGGAGTGGCTCTAGAGCAGCGGTTCTCAACCTGTGGGTCGGGACCCCTTTGAGGGTCGAACGAACTTTTCACAGGAGTCACCTAAGACTATTGGAAAACACCTATTTCCCATGGTCTTAGGAACCAACACACCGCTCCTCAGTGTAGCAAAATGAAACAATGTAGTTTACTGTTGTCATATTAAGACTGTTACCCATGCTACACCACGATTCAAGACAAAATTTCATTTATTTGTAATTAGAAATAAATATTTCACAATATATAATTACATATTATTTTTGTGATTAATCACTATGCTTTAATTGTGTTCAATTTGTAACAACGAAAATACATCCTGCATATCATATATTTACATCACAGTTCATAACAGTAGAAAAATTACATCTATGAAGTAGCAATGAAAATAATTTTATGGTTGGAGGTCACCACAACATGAGGAGCTGTCTTAAAGGGTCGAGGCCTTAGGAAGGTTGAGAACCACTGCTCTAGAGTTAGGCCTCAGATTTACCTGTGGCAGAACCACAAACAAGTTCCAGCTTAGAGGGCAGTGTCCTCTTAGTTTAATTAAGCTTAACTTTATAACCCTCCCTAGATTCTAGAGGTAACTAAATGGCTGTGGGAGGTGCAGCAAGTGCTGACAAAATAAGTGAAACTCACAAGAACGTTGTAACTACGGTGACCACTATCTTGTTTTTCTGACTATAAAATAAAGCCTCAGCTTGCTGGCTGGAGCCTTCTCTGTGGCCTCATTTAGGCACAGAAGATCCACTGAGCCCATCTATATTCCCTTTGTGTGTCTTTTCTTTAATCCTTCACCATCCCTTCTCAGGCTCACCAATCCCTTGGCTGTGCTGACACAGCACCCAGTCAGGCATTAGATTATGAGCTGATCGTCTTGACCCACTTGAGATAGGTTATAGTCTAGGTTGTAGTCTTTTTCGGGTCTCAATGAAAGCCATAAGTATTTAACAGAGATTCTTTTTATTGCACAAACCCTGATCTCTATTTCCAGCACAATGTAAGATTTAATATCTTACCCATATAGAAGCTGTTTTTTTCTTGGCCCATAGCATACATATGTATATTCAATAGTTGGAAAATGTCTCAAGAGAAGATTGCATAAAAATATTTTGCTCACTTCTTTGAATTCTTTTTTTTTTTCCTGGGGGAAGGGAGAGTTCTTGGTTCTTCAAATCCTTTATTCCTCTGAAGTTTATCTTCCACTGCGGTGAACAATAGTCAATTTAAAAATGCATTCGTTTTTCAATGTTCTTGTCAGTACAGTTCATCTTACTCCGGTTAAATGTCATAGCCAGAGGAGGGATAGTGATATTTATTTTAAAACATAATTTGTGTTTAACGTATGGAACATAATCAACAATGAAGGAAAGGGTAAAAACAATGAGACATGTTAGAAGGCTGGTGAAGTATATTGACCCAGCATTAGGGGATGTCAGACTGAGAAAAGAGCAGGAGAGTTTGAGAATTTGAGGAACATAGGAAGAAAGATGGATGCATGTGTAATGTGAGGGGATTATATAAATAAAAAAATAATTCCTATTCTACTTATATGATTGTTTGCTTGTTTATTTGGAGATATTAATTTTTCTTAAAAAAAGCAGTAGGTGATGGTAGTAATTGCTAAGACAGCAGAAGCAACCAATTTGGAAGAAAAAATTAACAACTGTGCTTTGAGCATGTTCAATTCAAGGTACCTGTTATTTATAGTCATAAAAGTGCCCCATAGATATTGGATGTTTGAATCTTAGACCCAGAGAAGTGATCAGAGCTTATAATATAATGTTGGGACTCACCAGTACATAAAAGGTTTTTAAAAACATGAAAGTAGGTGTCACTATAGAGTAAGAAAGAATCTAAAAATGAGCCCTAGTGTAGGCCAGCATTTAAGAGATTAGCAGAGAGAGAGAAAAAAAAAAGAACTAATATGACTAAGGGGAAAAAGTTAGTGAGACAGGATGAAATCCTAGTTAGGAGGACAACACAGAAATGATGCACAGGAAATTTTTGTGAAGGAAGAGCTGATTCGTAGAAGAATCTAAGTGATGCTGAAAGGTGGAGTAAAATGAGATAAGATATTTTGGGTAATTTTTTAATCTTTCCATTTCTATTTAGCTTGTTTTACATTCATTTATCAATATCCTTATTCTAAACAGAATATGTTTTCTTTCCAACTATTTCAGATATTATTTCTTGTTCACAATATTTTTAATGTGTTATTTATATATACATTTCATATTTTAACTTAACTTCATTTGCCTCAATTAAAAAATTGACTATTATATCTATATTCTTATAAACAAAACTAGTCAATATTTAAGTTATAGAATTATGTCTGTAAACTCCCAAGTTTCTAAATTGGCAGTGGGTAATTCGATTTAGTGACCAATCTGGAGAATCTCATTGAATGTATCACCACATAGAAAGAGATATTTTCCTTGAGACATAGGCTCAATCCTCATCTTTCCATGAAACACCCTTGAAAAACACTTTTAAAAACTCTTCTGCTTATCTTTCAGTGGAGTTGAGTTCAGTATCACTCCTTTGTTGCAATATTATTGGAGGAAAAATGACTTTTGTTTGTTCATTTTTTCTAGTATAACTCTTTTTTTTTTTCTTTAACAGCTTCTACCCTGGATCTGTGATGCCTACCCCTGGATTTGCTGTTATTTAAAAGAAAATTAATCTCACTTTTATTTCAGTTACTGTTACTTGTGGAAATCTAATCCCTAACAGATATATAATAATTCTCTAAGAAATCACAAATCTTAAAGTTGAATCTCGGTTTATACCCACTTCAAGTTCAATCCTCTTAGGCACATAGAGCTAGAGAGAATAAAGGAAAGAAAAAAAAGACAGAGAAAACAAAAATAATATTACCCAAGTGTTGAATTAAAAGATTGAAATCAATCTTCATAAAATAATAAGAAAATGG
This sequence comes from Lasiurus cinereus, assembly GCA_011751065.1. Classification (NCBI taxonomy): domain Eukaryota; kingdom Metazoa; phylum Chordata; class Mammalia; order Chiroptera; family Vespertilionidae; genus Lasiurus; species Lasiurus cinereus. The sequence goes on along the minus strand of JAAGEH010000304.1, from coordinate 4,198,575 downwards.
AGGTAGGCAGGATTAGGCTTTCCATAATAAAATCAATTATTACTATCTCAAAATTATTAAATTTATTTCTTGAGAAAATTAAACAACTCTTGTTGAGGATTTGAGGATTTGCTTTCCTTTAAACAGAGAAAAAAGACAACTATTTGCCATGTGTCATAAAATCTTTTCAAGAATAAATATTTTTTAAAAAAGTAAGATACCTAGTTCGTTTTAGTTTGCATGTTGTTTACATATGCCTATTCAATAAAAGTTGGGAGAATTTATATAGAAAAACAGTAGTAATCAACTATTAGTCATTCACAGTGAAAATACCTAATTAAATTATCTAAATGCTGTCTAGATTTATCTATCTGTTGTAATTTAATCAGAACTAAATGAGATCATTGTTTAATTAAAATAGAGACTAATTAATAGTTTCAATTGTTGTTTCTATGAAAGTTGCAATTCTTAACAAAGCTAGTTGTTGAAGTGAAGAGATTCCTTGGAAAATTGCCTTAGGACCATTGCTGGGAATTGAAGTCATTCACAATGTAATCATCTTACTTTGAATTAATATAGAACATTGAAGAGGAAATGTTTACTTTAATGTTTATTGGGCTTTTTAACTGTCACATTTCTTAAAACAAGAAAGTTAAATTATTTCTTAAAGTAACATATTGAAGGAATAGAATAGAAACTAAAACAATTACAGAAGTTTGATTTTTTAAATTATTCACCTCCTAGTCCTTTGAACCAATCTGATTTCCACTTTTACTGACATGGTCCATAAATATTTTCAGTTTTAATTTCACAAAATATTTCTGTGTTTGCTGACTTGATTGATCTTTCTATCTGACTTAACTCATTTCTGTTCACTACCTTCTCCTAATATTTCTTCTACTAATGCTGCTTTGGTTAGACATTTCTCATCTTAATCCACTTAAAGTATGTCATTTCCTATCACTTCTACATTTTATTTATTTATTTTATTTTTTATTGTTTAAGGTATTACAAATAGTAGTATGTATGTCTCATTTTTTTTTCACTTCTACATTTTAATGATGAGTTGCACTCTGAGGGTGAGAACTAGAGAGAGGTCAGCGTTTGGGTGCATTCATGATATATATAGTAGTTTGAGCAAAGTCATGTCAAGTTGCCCCAGGTGGAAGAAAACCTAGATTCAGAAAAAACGAAGTTAGAAAGAAAAGTTTTGTCTTACAGTGCCCTTTTCTCCATTTCAATAAAGTGAAAGAATTGAGATGATTTCTATGATCAGAAAGGAAAATGTGCATATTGTGCTCTACTTTTCTTGACCACATCTGTTTATCACTCTGTGTTCAAATATGCCTTTCAACACCACAGGGGTGACAAGACAACCAAGAGAAATGTGGCTGAAAACAGAATTTCCTCACTCTCCATTGCACATGTGTCCTCTAGTCTTACCTTGATACATGAGGTGTATTCCTTCTAAAGTTTAACTCATCCAAGTGTGAGTCCATAGCATGGATGAGAAAAGTAAGGAGTTCCACTTAAGAACCTTGAAGGCATGGTTGGACTATCTTTCTATAATCATCCTTTCCTGGACTAAAAACAGGGGAATGATGAAAATTACTTTTAGCTAAATGTGAGCATGCCCAAGTAAAATGTCTTTCTTGTAAAAAAAAATATTCAATAATAATGTAAAATATCAACATTCTCAAAGGTAGAGAGAATTTCTTAACTTATAGAATTCCCCCTCTATGATATTTATTCAAGCTGCTGAATATATTCATGGCCCAAGGAGAAATAAGAAATAGTCTGATGTCAAAATGGTAAGGAGGCATTTGCCCTTTATTCACAGGCAGTCTTTGGGCCCTCATAATCCTTTCAGAGGTGCAACAGCTCCTTTCTTTTGTTCACATGTGGTTGTCTCAGGGATAGAGGAAGTGCAGCAAAAACATACACCTAAAAATACACTGGATGATGACAAACTTCATAAATTTTCTACAGAGGAACCAGGTATAATTAGATTTCTGACACCAATTGCTTTGAAGTCTTGGACATTTATATTACTTATTAAAGCACTTCCTCATCCCTGACTGAAAGGGATAATTAAGTAATTTCTAATACATTGTCCATCATTTAATACTACTTGCTTTTCATTCTAGAATGCACAGAAGGATTGTCCATCCTCTAATAAAGCCCATAAGTGAGGCTAGTATTGGGAATAAAGAGATAAGCACATTCATCCCTGCTTCCAAAAAGCCCATGTATTAATGAGAGAAGAACAATGAACCAGAAAGGTCTTCTTAGAAGTTTTTGTAAACAGAGGTCATGTTATGTGTTTGCTATATGGTCACACATGGTGTAATAAAAAATTGGAATACAAAGGCAATTATAAAATTCCTTTTCTTTAGGCAATATGCTGTACAGTAGAGAATACAACAATGATTTTTCTTTGTGGAGAAACATATTTTTAGAATACAGTTTTATCCATTTTATGAGGGCCATATCACCCAAATTAGAAAATCAGAAATAAATTACTCTGAAATTGTGGCTTGAGACAAAGTATAAATTTGTAATATAAATTATTTCTTAAAGATAAGTCTTCCAAACAACCAAAGACAATTAATTACTAATAATGTCCAAGATATTTGCTAGGCCATTAAGCCAGAGTTCAATGAGCTAGAATAAAAGAATTCAAGAAAGAGATCAGTTTCTCCTCAGTAACCATCTAATTATACAGCTTAATATATACATATGTATTTTAATTTAGATATTGAATATAAGTATATCTCAAAGATATTGAAATTAGAAATGTTTTCTTTAGTCATTAAGCATGACTTGGGATGAAGTATGCTAAGCAATTAGAGGGTAAAGATGAATATTTGAGTAAGTCTTAGTTAATGAACTCACATATATACACACATAATTAAAAGGCAAACCTTTTGGCTCTACTATTATATAGATATAATAAATTCCCACAAAAAGTATTGTTCTTGAGTATTTTCCACTGAGATTAATCACTTCATTGAGTAAATTCATTTGATTCAAATAACTAAAAATTAACTAATCTTTATAAACTTTTGCCAAAAACAGATACATGGTAAAAATTATGATATAAATGGCATATAGTAGTAACCATATATAAGTGAACTTAATAAGATATATTTGAGGAAAGAAAGAAACACACCTTCCACAGTTTATAGTCTCTGTATTCAAGTTCAAATGAAGAAATTGAGAAAGAATGCCTGAAGGAGTATAATCTACCACATTTATTCTCAGAGATAATTTTTCTGTCCAACTAATTTTTGCAGAAGTGTTTGCATGCGAAGTCTCATACACAGATCTGAGTAGAGGAGGAGCCAGGGCAGTCTTTGCGGTGCTTGTGCTATAAAATCTGCTTCTGAGGATTCTCTAGGCAGTGTCATGTCAAGGGAGGGTTAATCTCTCAAGGAGTGTGTCAACTGAACAATGTTAAACAAATAGCGAAGAGAGCTAAGTAAACAATTAGATAGGAGAGTAAGTGCTCATTTCATCATTAAAAATATTAAGATAAAATTTTGCAAAATTTTTAGGTTTCCAAGTTACTTACAAGATTTGGAAGGATGGAACAATGATTTAGAAGGCACATCTGTAATACTGTAAATAATTTAAAAAATCCCATATGCAAATAGACCAAACAGTGGAACAACTGAACAACCGGTTGCTATGCCATGTGCTGACCACCAGGGGGAATGTGTGGAATATGGCTGGCGTCAGCAGCAGGTAGCAGAGCGCGGAACATAGCAGGCATCTGCCGCAGCAGGATGGTGGAGAAGGAGAACAGGGGTGCCGGACCAAGGTGGGACCTGGTCTCTGTCATCGGGGTGAGCCTCTGGTGGTTACTGAAAATTATTTGTTCCCATGCACTGTGGTCCCACCTGGTACTCACACCTGCTGATGGTGCCAGTCCTGCTTGCACCTGCTGCTGGCACCCACTGCCAGTCCTGATAACTTGGTGCCATCAGAAGGTATGAGCAATGGCTGCTGGCCCCAATTGCCCCTCAGGACTTCTCCACCTCCCCCTGCTCATGAGGGGTGATCAGGGCTGGCAGCCACTCCTCATACCTGCTGCTGGAGACAGCCCTGCTTGTATCTGTTGCTGGCACAGCCCTGCTCACTCCATGATGTCAGTGGGTGCAAGCGGGGCAAGCACCATCAGCAAGTGGGAGTGGTGTCAGTGGAGCAGGGCTGCCAGCAGACAAAGGAACAGGGACCACGGCAGGAGAGGCTGGGCAGGTGCGTAGAGGATGCAATTTTGTGGCCTGCAGTTCCTTTCAAGGTGCACAAATTCATGCACTGGGCCTGTAGTATATTTAATTAAAAAAAAGAAGAGAAAGAGGCAGAAATAAAATCAAGGGTGATGTGCCAGGAAAGATAATGGAGGCATCTGAAGATAGAAACAGCCCCCAACTGACAGCAAAAAAGAGAGAGAGAGAGAGAGAGAGAGAGAGAGAGAGAGAGAGAGAGAGAGCCTGTAATTGTAAGGAACTGAATTCTGCCAACAACCTGAGTGAGTAAGGAAACAAATTCTCCCCTATAGTCTCCAGAAAGAAGCACAGTCTACCAACACCTTAATTGAGATCTTATCAGATTCTGACTTACAGTAAAAATTATAAGATAATAAATTGGTGTTTTGTTAATACACTAAATTTGTCATAATTTGTTATGGTGGTAATAGAAGAGTAATACAATACTACTTTTATTTGAGTTAGTATGATACCTGTACCTAATTTTTTCATTGACCCTATTCTTACCTTGTGTGCTTTTCTATATTTATGAAACACATTTTATGAAAGTAAACTATTTTTACATATACACACATCTCCTTATCTTCTGAATAATTCTAAGTAATGTTCAGAAATCATTGGGTTTCAAGATTAGTTACTGGCTGAAACTGGTTTGGCTCAGTGGATAGAGTGTCAGCTTGCGGACTGAAAGGTCCCAGGTTCGATTCCTGTCAGGGACATGTACCTTGGTTGCGGGCACGTCCCCAGTAGGGGGCGTGCAGGAGGTGGGTGATCGATGTCTCTCTTTCATCGATATTTCAAACTCTCTATCCGTCTCCCTTCCTCTCTGTAAAAAAATCAATAAAATATATTTTTTAAAAGCTTAGTTACTGGTTATTCTAAGTTCTTGTGATAAATATCTGCCTTACTTAAAAATCTTTAAAATTAATCCTAATTACATTGGTAAAAATCATATAATATACCAAAGGGGATTATTTATAAGAATAGACACTTACTTCCTTTGTGGAAAAGTATCCTAAAACAGATGGGGATGCAGAGCGTATAAATAACAAGTCTGAGAGGTTCTACGAAATTGTATTATGAAATAGTTTCTCTACTAAGGTTATTGATGTAACTTGAGAAAATAAAATATGCAAACTTGAATTACTATAGGATCTTCTTATATTTGCAAAGTTTTTAAAATATATTTTATTGATTTCAGAGAGGAAGGAGAGCGTGAGAGAAATAAACACATCAATGATGAGAGAGAATCATTCATTGGCTGTTTCCTGCATGACCCCCACTGGGAATTGAGACCGCCATCTGGGCATGTGGCCTGACTGGAATCGATCCTGGTTAATAGGTCCATGCTCAACCATTGAAACATGCTGGCAGGGCAATATTAGCAAAGTTTTTAAAGCTTAAAAGTCAAATTAGTGTGCTTTCTTTTTCTGCTTTTACCTTTATTGTCAATTTAAAGGTACATGTATAGCTTCATTAATCTTCTGCTAAATTTTATGTAGCCTAGTCTGAATGGTTTTTAATTACTCCTTATTTTGTCATGCGGTCCTTATCTAACATGACATGAACACGTTATAGGATATGCAACAGTTTGGTATATAAAAAATTTACATGTCAGCAATACATAGCTCAGATTAAGAAAATATTGAGGTCCACAAAGATTAAAGTCTGAAACAAAAACTGATTGCTTTAATTGTTTCCTGGTAATAAAAGATTTAAAGATGAAAAATACTAAGGCTCTTCTACAGTGAACTAATAAGCAAAAGATGGAGATACCATGCTGGTACTGTGTTCACTTCTAACATCCTTTCACTCAGAGTCTTTTCATGTATTTTCTTGGTAGAAATTTGGAGACTTAAGTAAAAGCAAAATTACGTGAAAATTTGAGATATTTCAAATGGAAAAGGCAAGGCGGACGTAAAAGATAATTGGTATTTGAGGGGAATAAAAAAGGATTCAGAGGCACTATATAAATGTACAAGTCTTCTTTCACTTCCTACATTTCATAAAGAATCTGAAAGTTCTCTTAGAGATCATCCAGCACAGATGCACCAAGGTATGTGTAAGGTAGGGGATGTTTCAAAAGCATTAAGGTATGAAGAGAGAGAGAGAGAGAGAGAGAGAGAGAGAGAGAGAGAATCTCTGTCACTCCTAATTAAGCACCCTTCTTTTTTCTATCAAATGTTGTTTTTTTTGAAGTAAAAAAATGTGTTTATTGTTTAAGGTATTACAAATAGTAGTATACATGTCTTACTTTTTCCCCCATTGGGGAAAATAAAAACACATTGGTTTTTATATATCAGTTTACATCTTTCTTACGAATAGAGAAGATGACTCAAGGAAAACATCATTTATAAAAATTTTTACATTAGTAACTCATTGTAACTAAAGGATATAGAAATAGAAAGGTTACAGAGAACATTTCTTTAAAATCATATTCATTCTAATAGACCTTCAACAAATGACCTAACATTTCTTTCTCAATGCTCTGATCTAGCTCAAGTTGTATGATAATGCTTTCCTAACTGTATCACCCCAAAAGTGGTATAACTGACAATGGTTCATAAAGTTTGTGAATTTAATAGCCATAAATTACTATATATTCATATTTCTTATAAGTTTAGATAAAAGAAGAATCTAGAAAAAATAATATATTTTAATAGTTTTTTTTTTTAATGAAAGGATACTGCTCACTCTCTTAATAAGGAAACCATGACATCCAATGGCAATTATTTGGAGCTTCATTTGGGTATAGATAGACCACAGGGTTGACAAATATCTTGATTTAGTGTGTGGTAACATTTATGTCTTCTGATATCCCTAAAAGTACATGGTAGTAATAAACCAGAGCTTCTCATTTTGACGTTAGGAGATATACTGGAATAAGAGCATGTAATGAATGAGAGAAATGTTTGCTCATTACTTGAGTCATAACTACTGCTGCTGCTAGAGACTACTGAGCCTGTGTATACACACCAGTCAGTGTTCTGGATTATCCAGTTGAGTTATTTCACACCCACCTTGTGTGCTTACTCCTACCACTGGCAACAATAGAAGTACAAAGAATGTACAGTCATCCCTCAATGTCATCAAAAGATTCGGCAACTTTAAGCAAAATGAAGTATAAGGAAACTAATTTTATTGTAGGCTAATTGATATAAATAAGAATTAAGTTCCTGGGGCATCTCATCAAAGCTACAACAAAATGATGTTGAACAAAATGATGTTATCTGAGGACCTGCTATAGATGAAAAAGTAATTTCTAACCGACATTGGAAGTCTCCACTAACTATAGGGGAAAGGAAACTACCAGCACTCGTACTTCCCAATTTGCAGAGGAAATTTCATACTACACAAACTGCCAAAACAGATTTCTTTAGAATTTTCCTTTCCTAGATCTTAAGGTAATAATTTGATATTTAATAACGGGTTATTTCTTGCTTCAAACAGTCTGTCATGATAGTCATTTGTAGAGGTAAGAGAGTCTCTTTGCTCCAGGCAATCACTTGGGGCCTGTTTTTATTCCATGTAATGGTTTGGTCATTCTGTAAGGCTTGATAATACTCCACTGAAAATTCTGCATCAATGACCAATGAGAAAGATATTTTAGTGGCCAGCCTCGCTTCTGCATGGTTAAAACTAGGTCACTCGGCACCCTAAAAATGTAAGAGCCCTGGGGATACATAGTCTGGAAGCTTTTTGTTTTGTCTTGTTTTTCTTTTTAAAAAAGTTCATTGAGATTGGTAAACAAGTATTTGCTACAGTAAATGTCATAAAATTATTTAAATAAGCAAAATTAGGTCACAAATAGATCCCACACCCAGAACATACTCTGCATTCTATTGGACCTGTATATATTTCATTACTAAAAACCTGTCAAATGATACTATAATTCTCTACTATACACTGTCACTAAAACTAAGTATTTATGCTCACTTTAAAGTCTGCAAATGAGCTACAGTTTTGTTGCCTGATAACTAAAACACTTGGTGACACTTTCAATCCACCTCTAGTTCAAATACAATAGGTAGTTACTCCAGATAACCCTGAAGATTCAGTTGAGCAATTATCCTTGATCAGCAGATTTTTAATCAAGGAAATAGGTGCAGTTAATTATGAGCACAGGTTGTGCTTTAAATGATTCTTATTAACTGTGTGCTTCACCGCCTACTAGAACACAACCCAGGTGTGACAAGGCAGTTCTTCCTCAACTGATGCTGAGATTACAGTAGAGACAAATTTAATCCAATTAGCAGGCCCATCCTCATGTGAAAAATGGGAAACTGCTGACAGTTGCAAAGACTCCCAATAGTCATTTTATATGGCTGTGCTCTTTAATTATATCTCTCCACCACTATTCAGATGTCACATAAGCACTAAGATGTCACAGGGCCAGCAAACACACAATGAAATATATTTGAATGTGAAAATGCTATTTTCTGATGGAAATGCTGTGATTTCACAAGGGCCAATGGTACAATATTAGAGATAGGTCATCCCTTAAAAATTTTTATTTTATTTTTTAATCACCCTCCCCAACTGGTTTACTCTTTTATTTTAAGTACTAACTCTGGTGTAGAGAAAAAAAAACTATAAAGTAAAATCAATGGTGAATAAAAATGTGGGTAGCTGGGAGGTTTTCTAAATGTACCAAGTAGATTTCAATGTGACTGCTGGATACATGTGGTGTAATTTACTCTTAATGAGATTACTAGAGTAATTTTTTTAAGATAAGGTGTGCAATGTCATATCTCACAACAGTGAACATTATGTCCCATTGCTAGAGCAAAAAGCAAATGCAAAATAGGATAGTCTGGTTCCTCAAATTATAGTCTTTATGATGTGTTTCACAACTATTATCAGCTCAAGACAGACTGGGAAATAAGAGTCCCTGCTTTGTGTTTAATATAAAATACTATTTGTTTAACCTAATTCTGTCACGTGTCCATAAAAAACTGAAATTACACATGGTATTTCTTTTTGGAGATTTAAAAATCTTAATTTAATATCTGCAATATATGTTTGAGAGAGGTTTCCAAAAAGCTGAGACTGGAGATTATCCGATTGCTTTTATCCTTCTATAACCTTCCTCTTTTCCTTGACAAACTTCCATGGCAGGGGACTGAAAATTATGAGGTATACTCTTTTTTTACTTAAATTTTCTCACTAAGTAGCACCTTGGTAATATTTAGTTTCACATCAACTGTGTGGATTTTATTCTTCTGCACAGACATTTGTGAATTCTGCTCAGGTTCTATATTACATTTTCCCAGAAATATCAATATCAGGGTCCAAATAATCAAAATGAGAGAAAGAATGGCTGATATTTTATGAGATGCTAAAGGCAGGGAAGATGTAATGCATACATATAGTTTTTAGATCATAGATAAATAATAGATTATTATATTCATATAATTATATATTATATTAATATTTATACTATTAAAAGGATAATATGATAATTAGACCAGGTTGACCAGACACTTAACACATGTCTGACTTCCTTTCAGACAAAGCCACAGTGGGTGGGGCAAGGGGGTTAAGGCAGGGGCGTGATCAGGCTGCCAGGGGAGCAGTTAGGGGGTGGCCAGGCCGGCAGAGGGGCAGTTAGGGGGCCACCAGGCTAGCAGGAGGGCAGTTAGGGGGTGATCAATGCTGGCAAGCAGAGGCATTTAGGGGTGATCAGGCAGGCAGTCAGGAGAGCAGTAAGAGACAGTGGTCCTGGATTGTGAGAGAGATATCTAATTGCCATTTTAGGCCAAATCAAACTGGGAGTCGGATACCCCCCAAGGGGTCCTGGATTGGAGAAGGTGCAGGCTGAGCTGAGGTACCCCCCATGCACAAATTTCATGTACTAGGCCTCTAGTATATTATTATTATGGATATAAATGCTTACTATACTTCAGTATATAAGTAATCATATACACAACTGCATATTGCAATATGTGTTATCTAATTGAAATTGAGACTGACAATCTCCTTAAACACTGAGAAGATCTTATTAGCTAGGAAAACAGCTTTAAATGAGACAAAGTTCCTCCTCTCATGGATTCTAGCTGGCAAATAATACTAAATTAAAATTGTTATAGTAGTGGCTAGAAATACTTCTTTAGGAAAGTTGGTCATAAAAAGACTTCCTGAGCTGGTGAAATGTAAGCTAAGATTATGACATTTAAGCTCAGACTTGAATGTCAAGGAGAAGTCAGTTATGCTACAATCTGTAAGAAATGCATTCACAATAGGAAGTAACTAGTGAAAAACATTTAAATTAGGACTGATGCATTTTAGGCTGTTAGGAAAACAATATATGATCAAAGAACAGGTAAACAATTTCTTATATGTGTCTTTGACCTACTGACTAGTACCCATGCAAAGATAAATCTCAAAATCATTACACTGAATGAAAACAAGGTAAAGGGAGGCAAAAGTGCACATACTATATGACTTTATTTATATCAAATTCTAAAAATACAGACTAATATTTAGGAGTGAAAGCAAATTAGTGGTTGTCTAGGCAAGGGATGGATTACAAGGGGATACAAGGATATTTGGGAGGATGATGGGAAAAACTGTAATTTTGATTGTGGTGATGATTTCATGAGTATATATATTCACTGAGTGGCCAGATTATTATGATATCTAAATACATAATAATCTGGCCACTCAGTGTATATCCTGTATAATAAAAGGCTAATGTGCAAATTGTCTCCTTGACCAGCAGGCAGGCTGGCCAACCACCCATGTCCCCTCCCCCTGGCCAGGTTGGCCGAATCCCACCCATGCACAAATTCATGCACACTGGGCCTCCAATATATATATAAATCATCAAATTATATGCTTTAAATATTATACATTAATAAAAGCTGTTAAATGGATCATTGTAGCATACTAAGGACTGATGAGTTGGAATTGATGAGTAATGAATTGATATAAATAAGAGCAGAAAGACAAATGAAGGTGATGAAAATCGCCAAAAATTATTCTGGGTGGTACAATATTAAGCATACAAAAAAAGTCTCTGTGAAAGAAGCAAATCAATTTTATAAACATAATACAAGAAGTAAAAGTTTTGTCCTTTCTGGAGCAAATAACTGTGATTTAGTTGTTCTATGAATGTCTAATCAAATGATCCAGAGAATCACTTAAAACTATTTCCTAATCAAAATGAAAAAATGTATTGATGTGTGATGTAATTAAGCAATAAATTCTAAGTACATTCATTAAACAGAAATTAAAAGTAAATATGATTTTAGATCAGATCCTTTAAAACTTGAGTCAGTACTAAAGTTAGTCCAGCAAAGTTGCAATAATTATGTTAGCCATTAAAATTCTATAGAGTGAAAAATATTAATCTGTAAATCCAATATATTCTCTTGATTGAAGAGAATACTGAAAAAGTTCTTCATCATCCTTTTAAAAAGCACCACTCATCTATTGTATTGATATTAAAGCAATTTAGTTCTTTTTTTATTTTAAGTATTTATTTTTCAATTGCAGTTGGCATACAATATTATATTCTTTTCAGATGTACAAACCAGACATTAGACATTATATAATTACTAAGTAATCATCCCAATAAATCTTGTACCCATCAGACATAGTTATTACAATGTTATTGACTATATTTCTTATACTGTACTTTATATCCCAATGACTTTTCTATAATTACCACTTTAGAGTTCTTAATCCCTTCATCATTTTCATCTAACTCCACAACCTCTCTCCCATCTAGAAACTACCAGAATCAAACCTGGACCTTTCAGTCCACAGAGTGATCCTCTACCCATTAAGCTTAACCAGCTAAGGCAATATTTATATATATTAAAATAATTTTTTTTCTATGAACATATAGGGGATCATTTCCCTTTGACACCGTAATAGATTATTTGATACTACAAAAGCTACTTTGAACATTATAATATACAATGAGAGGTTTCTAAGGTCTTAGGGTATGACTGAGAGGAAGTATAGGCCCCAAATGGAGTGAAAATAAATACACACACATCACATACAGGGTGGGGCAAAAGTAGATTCACAGTTGTAAAATAATACAATGATTAATAAATAACAATCCTGCCGAGAGCAGTTTGGCACAGTAGAGCGAGTATTGGTCTGCGGACTTGTGGTTCCCAGATTCGATTCCGGTCAAGGGCACATACTTTGGTTGCAGGCACACCCCCAGTGGGAGGTGTGCAGGAGGCAGCTGATCAATGCATCTCTCTCATCAATATTTCTAGTTCTCTATCTCTCTCCATTCCTCTCTATAAAAAATCAATAAAATATATTAAAAATAAATAAATAAGCAATAAATAAATAACAATCCTATATAATAAAAGTCTAATACGCTAACTGTCCAGTCATCCAGTGACTGATTGGCTGTTCAACCAATCAAAGCATAATATGCTAATGATATGCTAATGTTGCATTGCTCAATGTTCACTATGACATGAACTAATCACCAGGGGGCTCACATACCAACTAGTAGGTTAGCTTACTGGTGAGGTCCAGCTGATCGGGACTGAGAGAAATGGGCCAGACAAGGCATGGAGCTCTCCCGTGGTTCCTCCCTAGCTGTAGTTAAATATGAAGGAGAAAAATGCACATACTTCAGAAGTTTTCAATCTTTAAATTGAATACAATAACTAAATGGGACGTGGGATTATTTGTCTTTGGAAAACAAGTATTAACTACTATTAATCTCCTAGCCTTCAAATGAAACAAAAACCCCTTTTCGCCTGGCTGTTGTGGCTCAGTGGTTGAGCATCAACCTAGGAACCAAAAGGTCATGGTTTGATTCTACTCAGGGCACATGCCCTGGTTGTGGGCTTGATCCCCAGTGTGTGGCCTGCAGGAGGCAGCCAATCAATGATTCTCTCTCATCATTAATGTTTCTATCTCTCTCTCCATCTCCTTCCCTCTCTAAAATCAATAAAAATATACATATATATTTAAAAATATTTTCATAGTTATCTTGTAAAACACTAGCAAATTTTTATATTTTGTTTCTCATTATCTTTTCATAATGTGAGAAGGATAATCTGTGGGATTCTGCCTTACAATTTAATATCATAACAAATATTTGGCTTAATAAAAAATTAAACTAAAGAAATCTTTCAAATGTTCTTTATGTTTCTGCTCTAAGATGCTCATATCTAAGGGTATAAATATTTTTTATGATATATGAGAAGTTACAGGAACATTTTGCATATACTTCAAATGACATATCACAAATTGTAAATTTAATTTCCTAACTACTAGCAGAATATCTAAATGCTTTCACCTGGCAATCTTGCATGTAAATGGTTCCCATATGGTATATTCCCAATGGTGAGAGATTAAAAAATTATTTTCAGGTGTTATTTGTCCTCACCAATATATAAAAGTGGCAGGATGACCCATTTAAAATAGGTCCAAGTTTCAAAATTGGATTATAAATGAACCTTGTATACATAATGCTTCTAAAGTATAATATGTGGTGCTATTTACTGGAAATATTTTGATACTTTAACATTTGGCAAGCAGGGGCAACAGATTTCAAATCTACTTGCTCTTAGAAATAGCAGTTTTAATGATTTTGAACTTGGATGAATTTACCGAAATCATTCTCTAAACAAACTATTGAGAATGTATTTCTTGCACATAAAAAAGGGCAGAATCCCAAAGCAAATAAACAGATACATTCCCAGGCATTCATTTCTCAGTTTATTAAGAGAAACAGAGATGATACAGATGCTCTGGGAACATTCAAAGGTAAATGTCCTCCTGCTGCCTTACTTTTGAGGTAAAGAGTCAAGCAAAGCTGCCTCCTATTCCTAGTCTGCATTCCATACCTCTGATAAACTGAAAAAGCTACCAACATAAATTCTTCCCAGTAATCCTAATCAATGTTTCAAAAGGTATCCTGCCTACTCCAAATGGCAGAACTGCCAGTCAAGACTGCTAGATCCCATCCTTGGCTGGTTTGACTCATTGGTCAGAGCATTGGCTTGGAGACCCAAGTGTCTGGGTTTGACTCTGTCAAGGGCAATTAAAAAAATACGTCAATATTTGGCTAAAGCACACACAAAAAGTATTTCCTTAATAATAAAATATACATTCAATTACTTTATTTAACAAACATGAATATATAATACTAGGGGCCAAGTGCACGAATTGTGCACCTGGAAAAGAACTGGGAACTGGGAGGCTGTGGTGGGCATAGGGGCAGGTCTCGGCCATCCTTTGCATCCCCACCCAGCCCCTCAGACCCCCGTCCCTGTCTGCCAAGGCTTCCCCCCACAGACCACCGTCCCTGTCTGCCAGCACTACTCCCATGTGCTGATGTTGCTGGGCCCCCTTGCACCTACTGTGGGTATGGAGCAATTGGGGCTGGTGCCAGGTGCTAGCCACAGTTGTGAGTGACAGCTCCAGTGATGGCAGCAGGTGTGAACAGGGCTGGACCTGGCAGTGGTATGAGCACCTGGCAGGACCTTGGTACATGAGAGCAAAGAATTTTCAGTAACCATCAGAGGCTTGCCCTGATGACAGCAACCAGTTCCCCACCTTGGTCTGGCGCCCCTGCTCACCTGCTCCATCATCCCGCTGCAGCTGATGCCCGCCATGTTCCACCTGTGCCCCCTTTTGGTCAGCACACTTCATAGTGACCAATTGTTCGGTTGTTCAATTATTCAGTTGTGCAGTTGTTTGGTTGTTCAGTTGTTTGGTTGTTGTGTCATTTAGCCTATTAGGATTATATATATAGATTATGCAAGAATATAAAGTGATGAGTCATTTAGATTAGAAAAATAGACTTGCATAAAGTATGAAAGATATCCTTTGATTAAGAGCTTCCAGAAGAGAGTAGAATTATAATCTTGGTTGCACAATTACACATGATAACAACTGTTACTTGTTAGAACCTTTAGATTTATAAAGCACTGCCACATATTATTCAATCATTTATTCTAGTATTTAGGAGATATACTGAGTACCTACTACATGATTTCAAGCTGAGTTGGAAATTAAGATGTTTGAAATTAGAAGAGTGTATACACATTTCCCAAAAAGAGTGGACTGACCAAGATACTCTGAAAAATGCTAACATTAATAGTTGGAGTAGAGATTATTAGAAAAGAGCAAAATAACAAATGAATATGGAGTTTCAGATATTAAGGGTATTAAGAGAGCAAAAAGTGGTAGTAATTATGAAGTTTAATAAGATAAAGATAAAAGCTTGATTAAAAAGTATTTGTTGTATTTTATAGTTAGATATGGGTAATACATATTCACTATCCAAAGAGGTAGTTGATTGGCCTTCAAAAAATTCATGTCCTCCATTGATGCAGAAATAAGCATCTGATTTAAATTCAGTCAAATAGAAATCTTTCAAAATAATTTCAAACAAAAACTATAAAAAATAATTATCCCTATATTAGTGTTATGATATATTTGATTTTTAAAAATTGCCAGAAAACATCATCTCTCCCTATTACCATACTTTCCTGTAACTTTCTAATAAGGAAAGGAGGATAGTATTTATTGCCCTTTGAATTTAGCCTTGCCTTATGACATTCTTTAGCAAATATAATATGGAAGACAAGATGGTATACCTTCATGATCCTAAGATTAAAGAGGCCTTGCACATTTCTACTCTCTATGTTGGATTCCTGCATCCAGGAAATAAAATATGGATAGCCTGCTGGATGATCAGAGACTGTGTAGAAGAGAATTAAGTGGGAACCAGGCAACAGCCAACCACAGCAATCATCAGAAGCAGAGTTCAAAACTTCCCTAGCTGACATACAGCTCACTGAAGACATATGAGGGTAACCAGCTGAGATCTGAAGACCCAGAAGGAACACTCAACTAATTCTAATACAAAGTTTCTGATGGTCAAATCATAAACTAAATAAATCAGGGGTTGGCAAGCTATAGCCTGGAGACCAAATCCAGTTTGCTGCCTGATTCTGTAAATAAAGTTTGACTGAAACACCAGCACAGTAATTTACTTATATATTATCTATGGCTGCTTAAATATTACAATAGTAGGGTTGAGTAGTTGCAACAAAGACTTTTTGGCCTATAAAGCCTAAAATATTTACTACATGGTTCTTTCCCAATCAAATTTCCTAACCTGTAAAGTAAATCATTATTGTTTTATGCCACAAAGTTTTGAATGGTTTGTTACACAAAAATGACGGACTTACACAGAAATTAAAAAATCAGAAGCTCTCAGCAATCATATGTCTTAGTATATGGAGGTAATCCTGGATGCATTAAGAAAGAATTAAATTAACATATTGATATAAGCAAATAAAATAATGGAGAAAGACAGAACACTAATAAAATTTTGACCCCAAATAGTTGTCATTGAGATCCAAATGCACCTATTTTTCTACTAAGGGATATGTGATATCCCCTTATATGCCTTTATTAATAACTAGAGGCCTAGTGCACAAAATTCATGCATGGGGGGTGGGTCCCCTCAGCCCAGCCTGCACCCTCTCCAATCTAGGACCTCTCAGGGCATGTCTGACTGCCAGTTTAGGCTTGATCCCAATCTACAATCTGGGATTGCTGGCTCCTAACTGCCCCCCCGCCAGCCTGGTTGCCCCACACAGCCTGCTGTTCAGTCATTTGGTCATCCCTCACTAATTCCCCTGCCAGCCTTGTCACCCCAGGCAGCCTGGTGGTCTTTACTGTTACAGTGATGGTATCTTGGACAATTTGCATATTCCTCTATTATTAAAAAAGTCTTTTTTATTTAAATTAAACTTAAGTCTTACTGCTTTTAAATAAAGAGATTTTAATTAATACACATACATACACATAAAAGAGAAAATCAGAATTTTGAAATTGCTTAATATTGAAAGTAATTTAATAATTTATGTGCTCTACAATTCATATAACAAGTATTAAATTTTCTTTCATAAATTGAGTTGGATAAACTAAAATAGAAATCACAGAATAAGAGAGGAGGCTGAAGCTGCAATGATATAAGACTAATATTATATATAATTCATTATTATTAAATATTTTACCATAAAAAGTACCTATTTTATACAATAAATGGTTAGTTAAGGGCTAATAAATTTTTTTCATTATATTGGACCATTCTGTATTTCAGATTTTAAAAAATAGACTTTATTTTTTAGAGCAGTTTTGGGTTTACAGCAATATTGAGAGAAAAGTACAGAGATCCCCCATATACCTTCTGCTTGTTTTCTTTTTGAGTTCTCTGTATATTTTGAATAACAGACCTTTATCAGATATGTCTTTTGCAAATATTTTTCCCAATCTGTGGCTTATCTTTTGACTGTGCCTTTTACAAAACAGAGTTTTTCACTTTAATGAACTTCAGTTTAATAATTTTTTCTTAACAGGGATTATGTTCTGGTGTTGTATCTAAAATGTCATCACCAGCTGGCCAGTGTACTGACTCATGAATCAGCAGGTCTTAGCTCAAGGTCTATGTCTAGATTATTTTCTTTATTTCTTTTACATGCACAAATACAGTTGTTCTAGTACCATTAGTTGAAAAGACTATCATTAAGCCATTGCACTGTCTTTATTCCTGTCAAAGATCAGTTGATTATATTTAAGGGGTCTATTTTTGGAAACTTCATTTTGTTCTATTGATCTATATCTTTTCTCTCTCATCAATACTATACTATCTTAACTACTGCAGTTTTATCACTAGTCATGACATTATGTAGTTCTTTGCTTTCCTCAGGTCACTCACTCTAGAGGTGAGTAAATGAACTTGGAAGTAAATTCACCAAAGTTGAACCTTCAGAGGAAACTGCAGCTTCAGGGTACAAATTCAAAACATTTTCTGACTGACCTTGTACCTATGGAACAGAGCAAGTCATTCCCAGATTTCTGATACACAGAAACTATGAAAAAACATAAATGATTTCTGTTTACAACCACTACATTTTGAAATAAATCATTAAGCAAAACTGGTTAACTAATTTGGTGTTTTACAGCTACTAATTCTGAAGTTATAGATAATCTATAATAATAAAAGCACAATATGCTAATTAGACCTGATGTACTTCTGGATGACCTTCCGGATGAAGCCAGGGCTACGAGGGAAGCCTATCCTGGGTGCCACAGGGAAGCCAGTGCTGGCAGCCGGGAGAAGGAAGGCCTACTCTTGCATGAATTTCCTGTATTGGGCTTCTAATTATTAATAAAAGAAAAATAGGAAACATAGTTAATAGTAGTGCTAGTCATGAGTGCATTGTCATGTATGAACTGTACTCATTATTGATTTTCTTTCTTGGTATTAGATCTATTTTAAAAATCACTATAAAAATATTCTCTCAACAATTTTAGACTAAGGGTTTCCCCTCAACTGCATAGCAATAGAGCTCTGATGACTTATTCTCCTTTGTGTCACTAAATAACAAGTTAGAACACTGTTCCCCACATTTTCAGTTGTGAATTTAATAAAAGAGATTTGATGCGATTTAAACTCCATGAACATTTAGATCACATAAATATTGGTTTGCACTTGTCATTGTAACTTATAATTACACTATATGAAAGTACATCAGAATTTCTGTTTG
This sequence comes from Lasiurus cinereus, assembly GCA_011751065.1. Taxonomy (NCBI): domain Eukaryota; kingdom Metazoa; phylum Chordata; class Mammalia; order Chiroptera; family Vespertilionidae; genus Lasiurus; species Lasiurus cinereus. The sequence goes on along the minus strand of JAAGEH010000304.1, from coordinate 4,179,773 downwards.
AAAGTTGAGTGTATATAAACTAATAAAAAAAGTGTTATGAGGAAAGAATTGTAACTTGGAATTAGATGGCTGTAAAGATTTTGAAAATATTTCATCTGAACTGACGCATGTAAAAGTGCAACAGCTCACAGATTTTTAGAATGAGGACATTTTAATGATAATATATGAAAATAGTTCTTTTAGTTGGCATGTTAATCAAGTATTGATATTCAGATAGGTTGCTGAATATTTTAGAGTAACTCCCTTCTTCTCATTAATGCTAGTGGCTAGCAGTCAACAGGTAATACATCAGTGATACTATTCAAACTCTTTGCAGTCAGAAGCATGACTCTGGAATAATTTTTCCTAAAATATTTTACATGATGTTGAATTAGTCATTCAGACTTCTTAAGCAAATATTTCTTAAACTTTCAAGAAAAATCTGGACCTATAATGTAGAAGTTCTTCTTCTGTACCATGATACTATATACAAAGGACAAGGCATATTTCCCCCTAAAGATTCAAGAGGGTCTGACTTGAACATTATGATTTTTACTGCAGTATTCATTTCATTATGCAGCAGGAATATAATTTAAGTAAAATGCATTCTAGTCTCAGCTCCTGTATTGGATTCTAAGCCAATAGTACCATTTCATTTTATCACAGAAATTCAAGAAGTTTAAATCTTAGTTAACTAGGTGGAATTCCTCTACTCCTCAGATGAAACCTATCAGTGCAAAGCTCGATACTTGTCTAGAACTTTTGAGACATAGAAACTCTAAATGTTCTGAAATGCAAACATAAAGCTGGGAAAAATAACAGCCATTTTTCCATGTTGAGGGACATCATCTTGAGGAACTAAAATAACAATCAGAGAAGAGCAGAGCTAAACAAATCACATAAACTGACCAGTGTTTTGAATCACAATGAGCAAAACAAGTGAAATAAACATATTTTAAACAGCATGATTGGTATCATAAACAACTGATAAAATTCAGTTTCATTTATGTTTATCTAAAATGTAAGAAATATATATATTTAAAACCTCTAGAATAAGAGTTATTAGTTATAATTGAGCCATCAGTAAAAACACTCAGCTGTTTTTTAAAAAATTTCCAGTGAATTCTTTTGTGACATCTCTTCAAGAAAAAACTGTTTCTATTCCATGAAAGGCCATGAACTCAACTGCATCTTGCTCCATTAATAACTACTTAAATTTTGAAGAATTGTACCACACTTCCATTAAGTTCATGTTGCTTGCAATTATCTATATAGCAAGGCAAATGTTCCAAAGTCAATACACAAAGAACTTCCTTTTAAGTCTATAATCAATAATTGCCAATGCTGAATAAATATAAATTATTAACAATGGATGTGGTTTAAGTTGTTTTACTTATGACTGCTTTTAAAGCCTTGTAATGGATTGCTACTGTCAGGCATATCCACTAAATAGAGTTCACTCTGCTGAAAACAGAGAAAGGTAAGAATTGTTGACAGATGTTTAATAATCCCAGGTTACCTCTTTTTGATTCAAAAATTCACTTCTTGTGATATACCAAAAATCTGACTTAAAAATGGGCTTTTAATGTGTTATTTACAAAAGAAAGAAATTGTATTACGTGCTTTCAGATTTTATTGAACATATAACAAATTTATCATAGCAGAATTTACCAAAGATTAGACTTAAGTTTTTCAATTATTCCCAAATAAGACTCAGGAATCTATTGGAAAAGGGAATGTTACACACTGAGTTAAAATAAGCATGAGGCTGCACAATATGGAAGTAAAGCACTTTAAAAGAGTTTTTAAGAAAATATTATCTCAAGTTCCAAAGAAGATCAGTATAGAGCAAAATTTTAGGATAATATTTATTCAAAGAATTAAAGGCATATGTGGAGAATAAAATTTTGAGCAGGGCTTACTTATATTTCAAAACTAGAAATACAAGTAGAATAAAACACAAGCAAATCATAGGAAATCAATCAATACTTTAAATTTATATCATGAGAGAAAATGAGTCAACAATGTAACATAGATTTGATTAGAATAATTGGACCTATTTGGAATGAAAGAAATTATTATGAGATTAGTTATTTAAAGGACATGATCATTAATCCACAATCAATTATATGTATTATCTATGTGGCTACTTACTGCTAGTTATTTTCAAGTATTAAGTATTACCTTTATTCTTAAAACTAGAGGCCTGGTGCATGAAATTCTTGCACAGGAGTGGGGAAAGGAGGGTTGGGAGGGAAGGTCCCTCAGCCCAGCCTGCACCCTCTCCAATCAGGGACCCCTTTGGGGATATCTGGCTGCCAGTTTAGGCCTCATGCTGCAGGGATTGGGCCTAAACCAGCAGTCAGACATCCCTCTCACAATCCGGGACCTCTGGCTCCTAACCACTTGCCTGCCTGCCTATTGAATCACCCTCTAACTCCTCTCCTTTGCCAGCCTGATTGCCCTTAACTGCCTCTGCCTTGGCCTCAACCTCTATGACTTTGTCCAGAAGAACATCTAGAAGATATCCAGTCTAATTAGCATATTGGCTTTTTATTAGTATAGATATTGCCTTATAAGGAAACCATTATAATAACATTTATTCCACATGGGTACCTGAGGCTCAAAAATGTTAAGTAACATGCCCAAAACACTACAGCTAAAAAATAAAACACAGTTAATCTTATTGTACCTTATCTAATTTGTGACCTAACATTGATGTCTTGTGTAACAAATAGCTAGGACTAAGAGAAGTTAAAATACAATGTTTGATATTCTTATAATTTGCAGTTTTCCCAATATCTCATCTCTTGACTGTATCAATTGCCCAGAAATACAACAATGAATTAAATAAGCAGTACAGCACTTAACACCATTATTTATGTGGTGGTATATGATATCAGAATACATTTCCTCATCAGATTCTAATTCGGAATTTCGAGTAAGAGTGGGATTCTACTAACAGAAGCAGCTGAGGTTGTAGAATCTCTTTCCTTGACCTAAAACATGCTTTCTTCCAGAATTTTCTTTGACAAATGTTAAGGTCTCTTACACATAGCTCTGGTTTTCAAGGCTCTGTAGACTGGCTTCCCTTATGTGCTTCCCTGATTAATTCACTCACTCTGAAACCCACTGAATTTACACAACCTGGAGTTTCAAAAGGAAAATTTTTGTCCTCTTTCTTCTAGGGGATCTTTTTGTGTGTGTGTTCTGCCAAGAAATTATACACTTTATACTTTCACAGACATTCTTCTTTGAATGCTTCCTTCTACCAAGCTTTGTCTCTTGATTGGTTTAATTGTATTAAATTTAGAATCCTCTAAATTTTTTTGAAATATATGAAGTAATTCCCCCACTTACAATTAGTTATTGACACAGAATATCACTGAAGTATGGATTAAGACAACTAAGATGAAATATAATTGATAAATAAAAATGAAACAGACCAGATTACAGTATTATTACGATTTTAAAAGAGTTCAGGTTTACAATGATTTAAAACATTTGATTAAAATATGATTCTCTTTTATATATTTAAATATCTTTAAATATATACTTATATATTTAAATACCTTTAATCTTTTTGTTCTTATTTTTCTGAATAAAAGATTTAAATCATCTGAAGATATTTAAATAGGAATTTGGGAGCCAAATATAAGTTTAAATGTGAAGTTTGTGTGTGTTTTTTTCTGGCCTCCAAGGCATACATAATTAAAGTTTAATTCCATAGTACAGACTGCCCAATATTTGTCTTGGATTTCATCAAACTTAGTACAAACCAGATAAATGGGGAAACAGGTTAGTTTAAGAACAAACCAACAAAAATATGAATATATTGTTTGTAGTATTTATCCATTTAAGTACTTACGATATAAAAAATAAATTCTAATATATATTAAAAGTCAGTTAATTTACATAGGACATATTGTTTCATTATAAACTTTACTATTTTATTTGCTTTTATATATACCACAAACTCCAAACATTACCAAAAATGAAACCTAATATTCTGATCAAATTACACTGAAGGTATATTTTTAAATATCTGTGTTTTATAGAATTTAGATTGAAGGTTAATTCATTGCTCAATTTCTCCAAGTTTAGAAATCTAAAATGTTTGCTTTCTGAAAATAGAAAAGAAAGTGCTTTACTATTTTCATTTGGTAATTCTAGTCATTTAGCAAGAGAGAACATGTATTAAAGAGACTGAACCTTTGCTTTGTGGTCAGATGCTTTTTCTATAAACTGAAGTGGTTCTACATACCTCAATGTCACATCATTCTAATAGAATCAAACATGATTGTACTCTGATCGATTCCACTTCTTAGAATTAAGTGTCAATGTTGTACACCTGAAACTAATATAATATTATATGTGACTTGTAATTTAAAAATTTTATAATGACTTTTAAAACATTATTTAAATTGATATAAACATCTTAAAATTATTATCTATACTAATAAAAGGGTGACAGGCTAATAGACTGGGAGACCTTCTGGGTGTCCTTCCTGACAAAGCCATGGTGGCAAAGGCGGTTAGGGGCAATCAGGCCAGGAGAAAGGGGCAGCTGGGGATGATTAGGCTAGCAGGAGGGGACAGTTGAGGGCAAGTATGCCGGGGGGTGGGGGGACAGTTGGGGATAAGCACGCTGGCGGGGCGGGGGGAAAATTATAGCCAAGCAGGCCAGCGGGAGATGGGGGACAGTTTGGGGCATGCAAGCTGGCAGGCAGAGTGGTTATGAGTGATCAAGCAGGCAGGCAGGCAGGTGAGTGGTTAAAAGCCAGAGGTCTGCAAGTGGTTCTGTATCAGGAGAATAGCCAACCACTGCAGAATCCACATTTTCTGATATCAGAAATAACAACTTTTACTTTATCTTATTTTGGGGTAATCTTTTACAATATTGGTGTAACAGTCATAAATCAAAGTACAAATATCTTTGGTGATCATGCATAAATATAGCATGGAAATACACTTATCATATTTGCATAAGAGTTTTAATCACAAACACAAAATCTGAAATTGATAGAAATCATATTGATCTTTAGTAACTCACATTACATTTATGTTAATAATGAATGTGATGGGAGCATCATAAATATGCAAAAGAACCCCACATCAGCCTACACATCACCAGTAATTTGTAGGCTTACACTCATAGGAAACCACTAATGGAATGTAGTGCATTTTCTTTTCTATGAATAGTCAAATGTCATGCATAATGTAAAAGTGCAACTAATAGCAGTCAGGCAGAATCATTTAAACTTGTTATTATGGGCAGTACAAACTGATCTTTGAAGAGGCCCAAAATAAAATACTTCTCTGCCTTTACCCTGCCCCGATTGTTCAGTTGTCCTTTTCCCCAGATCTGATATTTATAGGAAGCACAGAAATGATTATTTTGGTATTTGGGGGGTACTTATCATATGTAGGAGAATGGTGGCCAATTAATACCTAACAAATCAAACTGAAAATTCTCTAAAGCATCTGCTCAACCTGTTTTATGGATATCCATTATCACTATATAGCCTCGTGATATCTATTACCACAACTGCCTTTGTGTGTAAAAAGTCTTATAGAAATAGTAATACTGAAGTCACCTGCAAATAAGTGGAGTCAGAGACTTAGTTGTTGCAATTCACAGGATGATTATGTTAATAATAATAATAATAATAATAATAATAATAATAATAAAACTGGTTTAGCCGAGACCGGTTTGCCTCAGTGAATAGAGCATTGGCTTGCGGACTGAAAGGTCCCAGGTTTGATTCCAGTCTGGGGTATGTACCTTGCTTGCGGGCACATCTCCACTGTGGGGTGTGCAGGAGGCGGCTGATCGATGTCTCTCTCTCATCGATGTTTCTGACTTTCTATCTCTCTCCCTTCCTCTCTGTAAAAAATCAATAAAATATATTTTTAAAAAATTGGTTTAGGCTGTAATAAAGAATAAAAAGCATTTATATATATATATATATATATAAAAGCCTAAGTGACCATCATAACTGAACAAATGACCGAACAGGCTGCATGAGGAGACCAAGCAGGCAGAGGGGTTAATGAGGGGCAACCAAATGACTGAGCAGCAGGCTGTGTGGGTCAACTAGGCCAGCAGGGGGGTTAGTGAGGGGCACACAAACAACTGAGCAGCAGGCTGGCCAGGGGGGCAGTGAAAGGGTGACCAAATGGAGGGGAGGCAGTTGGAGATGACCAGGCCAGCATGGGGGGAAGTAAGGGGTGACCAGGCCAGCAGGGAACGGCAGTTAGAGGTGATCAGGCAGGCAGGCAGGTGAGTAGTTAAGAGCCAGTGGTCCCAGAATGTGAGAGGGATGCCCAACTGCTGGTTTAAACCTGATCCCCAAGATACAGCCTAAACCAGCAGTCAGACATCCCCCGACAGAGCCTGGCTTGGAGAGAGTGCAGACTGGGCTGAGGGATCCCCCCCCCACCCAACCATGTATGAATTTCATGCACTGGGCCTCTAGTTTGACTATATTTGATCACATTATTCTGCAATCTGAGAGAGGTGGATTCAGGTAGCAAACCAAACTGTGCTCTGGAGAGAACAAAGAAAGACAGATTTATAAAAAGGCAACCACAAAATGTAATTCTTTCATGCAAATAAAGGATTGCTGGCTAGGTTAACAAGGATTGGCTAGTTCCAATATGAAAATGAGGGTGACGAAAACTACAGGGAAGGAAATAGAGTTCATGTTTGCCCATGTAGTGGTTTTTACTTCAGAAAAAGGTATGGCTCCAAGACTTTTTGAGCTGATTTTAGCAACAGGTTACAGGTTTAATAACTTACTACCAACACTAGGTACTGAGACAGAAGATGTGTGGAGGCTCCTCTTCCTTTATAGCCTCCTGACTTTATTTTAAGTGACTCTCTTAGCAGCACTTATTTCATTTTAATTTCTCCATTATCAATTAATGACACCTAAACCTGGGATTATTATTGGAAGCTCTAGGAAATGATTATTTTTACTGGAATCTTATTCGACATGAATATCAAGTGTTTCATCACTTTTGCTGTGAGCTTCTAAACCCTTACCCTGAATCTACACCAAGCTGAAACTGTAGCTCTTAGCATGAGAAGCTAAGACAGTGAAAATAAAAATGCATTTTTTGCAATATTTTATTTTTGTTTCAAATAGTATTCCTCCAGACCACCAAATCTACATTTATATATATATCTATATCTAAGTATAGGTGCATCTATCTAGAGATATAATACTTAGACACATAGATATAATGCTTCTATAAGCATTAACTGATTTAAACCTCATGATACACCTATCTATGAGGAAATATTATTAATCAAATTTTCAGCTGATAAAACTGAAACCAAGAGCTACTACTAAATAAATGGCCCCAAATTTCATAGTTAATAAATAAAATGAAATGAGGTTTTGTACTCACAGAATTAACTCTAGAGCCTGTTTAGTTACTTGGTAGGCAGTTAAGAAATGTCTGTTTTATTCAATGTAATCAGAACTTGGAGACCAAATAGGATGAAAAATATTTTATTTCATTAAGAAAAAAAGCAGTTGGGGACTTAATCAAAAATTTCTTAAGAGATAATCAGTCTATTTAGAGTCAATATGCACAAATTGCATAAACATACATTTATATACTTTTACATATATTTATATATTATTCAAATACAAAATTAAGTTTATTGATAAACAACTTAAGGTATAATCTACATGCCATTGAGCATCAATTACAATTCTACAAGGGCCTAGCACAGATTTACAGTCACAATTAATAGCATGTGAAATTGATGGAAGAAAGTATTGATGTTCAATAATAAAGCAATCAGATTCTCAGAAGGCCAGATAGTTTGAACATCTTTCAGAAAATGTCATTTATCTAGGTTGACATGCAAAATGCTCTCATATTTCAAAAAGAATGATGGAAATATCAAACTAAGTATATTTATCTTTGTGTCTGTGTTTTTTGGTACAAGAAAAATAGAGAATAAAGGTGAATATTGAATTCTATTATTTGTATCTTTGGCTACACATTGTAAAATATTCAGAAACATTTGATGTGGTATTATATGGTAATACCATAGTGTTAGATTAATCATTTTCAAATAATAACGAACTCACAGAAAGTGAAACTAAAAAAGTATCGCATTTATCATTGTAACAAAAAAGGAAGATACCTAGAAATAAACTTAACTAAGGGTATAGGATGTTGAAAAAATAGAGAGACATAAATGTGCTCATGGATTGGTACAATCAACATCATAAAATGTCCAAACTACCCAAAGAAATTTATAGATTCAATACAATTCTCATTAAATTACCAATGATATATTTCACAGACCTAGAGTAAATGCTCCAAAAATTCATGTGGAATTAAAAAAAAAGACCCCAAATAGCCCACAACAATTCTGAGAAAGAACAAAGTTGGAGGATCACATTACCAGATATCAAGCAGAAAATACAAAGCCACTGTTCTCAAAACTGCCTGGTACTGGCACAAGAAGAGACATATAGACCAACAGAATAGAACAGAGAACCCAGAAATCAACACAAGCCATTATGCTCACTTAATATTTGACAAAGGAAGTAAGAGCATACAATGGAGTCAAGACAGTCTCTTCAATAAATAGTGTGGGGAAAACTGGGCAGATATATGCAAAAAAAAATGAAACTAGATCACCAACTAGATCACCATACACAAAAATAAACTCAAAATTTATAAATAAACATAAGACAGGAAACCAAAAAATCTTAGAAGAATCCATAGGCAGGAAAATATCAGACATATATCAAAGCAATATAGCTCCTAGGGCAATGGAAACTAAGAAGAAAATAAACAAATGGGAATACATCTAAATAAAAATCTTCTGCACAGCTAAAGCAACCATCAATAAAACAACAAGAAAGCACACTGTATGGGAGAACATATTTGCCAATGCTTTCTCAGATAAGGTTTTAATCTCTAAAATTTACAGGGATCTCATACAATTTAATAAAAGAAAGACAAACAATACAATAAAAATGAGAAAAGGACCTAAATAGACAATTTTCGAAGGAGGACATACAGAAGGCCAAGAGACACATGAAAACATGCTAAAAGTCACTTATCATCCAAAAGATGCAAATCAAAATGACAACATTATACCATCTCACACCTGTCAGAATGGCAATCATCAACAAATCAACAAACGCCAAGTGCTGGACAGGATGCAGAGAAAAAGGAACATTCCTGCACTGCTGGTGGGGATATAGACTGGTGCAGCCACTGTGGAGAACAGTATGGAGTTTCCTCAAAAAGTTAAAAATACACTACTAGGAGAATATCCCAAGAAACCAAAAATAATGATCAGAAAGTATATATGCATCCTTATGTTAGTAGCAGCTGAATTTATAATAGCTAAGATTTGGAAACAGCCTAACTGCCCATCAGCAGATGAATGGATTAAAAACAGTAGTACATCTACACAATGGAATACTAGGCTGCTGTAAAAAAAAGGAATTTATACCGTTTGCAACAGCATGTGTGGATCTGGAGAGCATTATGCTAAGCAAAATAAGCCAGTTAGAGAAAGATAAATAGCACACGATATCAGTTATTTGTGGAATATAATGAACAATATAAACTGATGAACAAAAATAGATCTAGAGACAGAGAAACACCGAACAGACTGTCCAACTTCAGAGGGAAAGTGGGGATGTGGGGGACAGTAAGAGATCAACCAAAGGACTTGTATGCATGCATATCAGCATAACCAATGGTCTTGAACCCTGGGGAAGTAGGGGCTTGTTCTGAGGAGGTAGGAGTGACTGGGGAGGTGTCAATGGGTGGAAAGGAGGAATATATAATAGTTTAAACAATAAAATAATAATCTTAACTAATAATAGACAAACATGTAAATTGACCATACCTCCACTATGCCCATAGCCAATCAGAGTGAGTATGCAAATTAACCCAAGAAAGATGGTGGACTAATTTGCATATGCAGGCATAGAGTGGCCGGGAGGGGCAGAATGCCTGTTATGAGGGGGAAGGGGGGCAGTGGAGGGAGCTACAAGAGTGATGCTCTGAACAGAAGCAAGGACTTGCCAGCTCCTGGGTGGGCCGGGAGTGGAGGCTTGCCAGCTCCCAGGAGGCTGGGAGTGAAGCTAGGGGAAGGAAGGCCTATTCTGGCATGAATATTTTGCAACAAGCTTCTAGTTCTATATAATAAAGGGATAATATGCAAATCTAACAAACAGAGGAATGACTAGTCACTATGATGTGCATTGACCACCAGGGGGCAGACACTCAATGCAGGAGCTGCCCCTGGTGGTCAGTACGCTCCCACAAGGGGATCATCACTCAGCCAGGAGCCAGGCTCATAATTTGAGCTAGGTAAATTCTCAAAAAGATGGTAAAGTCTTCTTTCCTGAGAATAATTATATTAGGGCAATTTTCTTCTCACAAAATAAGTTAACTTCCCATATGATATTAATGGTAAATAACATACAGGAGGATAATTTAAAACATATATATGTATAAACTGGTAGGGGAGTGCAGTTAGGATGATCTGGCTGGCAGGCAGAGGGGTTAGGGGCAATCAGGCAAGCAGGCAGAGTGGTTAGGGATGATCAGGCAGGCAGGAAGGTAGATGAATGATTAGGAGCCAGCAGTCCCAGATTGTAAGAAGGATGTCTGACTGCCGGTTTAGGCCTAATCCCCCGAGGGGACCTGGATTGGATAGAGTGCAGGCTGGGGTGAGGGACACCCCTGCCCACCCGATGCAAGAATTTTGTTCACTATGCCTCTAGTATATAACAATTATAGATGTTACTAGTGTATATTGCTACAAATATTATGCAAATGTAAACACTATTAGAATACTTCTAAAAATAGAAAAAGGGCAATAAGCTCAAACATTAAAATATACAAAAGTCATTAGTTTAAAAGTAATAGAATGTAATTGCACTTTAAAGTTGCTGGTATATATGGAAATAAGAAAATTATTTTTTCAGACATCATCCTCTTATTTTGTAATACAGAGCTATTTATAAGAAAAATAGGTAAACTTCCTAGACTTAAGTATGCATGTAATTGTGAAATATAATGCATAATCTTTGATGATTATTGTTCTTATAATTAAAGATCTGACTTATGATTAAGTATCCCAAAAGTCTTCTGAAAATAGATTAGTATATGACAATGGATTTTTTTAAAAGAAAGAATGTTTTGGTGGTTCTGTAATTTAAGTATTTTTTAAAGAACTTGTTTATAATACATTGAATATATAAGGCTATTTTTTCCTGGAATTTAATAAAAACTAGCTTATTTTAAAAGTGTATGACTACTATGGCAGTAAATATACTTTTCTAGAATCTGCACTTGGTAAATTCTAATAGACATTTTAATAAACAGTTAATGAGCATTAATGTTGATGGTATAAAATATTTTAGTCAATTATGTGTATTATATATTTATCTTACTAGGATATAATCATTTTTATCAATTGATATAGTTATCATACAACAGTGTATTAAACCACAAAAATAAATATAAGCTTTATTAGTTTTCCTCGTTACTAAGTACTAAAAGTACTTTCTTCTCCAGCTCTTATGTCAGTCAATTAAAGATAAAGATTAAAACATTCTAAAACTTTCTTATCTCACAGAAAATCTAGTTTCTGTACTTGATTTCATTGTTTCTTACCCATTTCTCTATGTACTTTAAAGTTTTATTGCTTTATAGATAAAAAATAAACAGAAAAAATTTACAAAAGACAATATCAAGATAATATACCTACTGGCAATAAGATAAATTATTTTTTCTCTGGCTCTATAATAATTTCTTTATCTAGAATTCCAGAGGTCAGCCCGACATAAGATCAAATACTAAATGGAGTGAGAATTGCCAAATCATTTGAAGACATGTGAATTATCATACATTTGCTTGTTTTTGCATGTAAGGATTTTTGAAGTAACCACTACAAATTAACAATAAGTAAAAAACTGAACAGCTTGAAAAATAAACAACTCCCTTGGATGCCTAAGAGAAGGGAAAATATGAAACAAATCATGGCTCTCAAGATTGAGAGGTAGGCAAATACAGGATGTCACATCTTTTTTTTTTAATTTCTTTATTGATTAAGGTATTACATATGTATCCTTATTCCCCCACTAACTCCCAACCCCCCATTCATACCCTCACCCTCTGGTGTCTGTGTCCATTGGTTATGCTTATATGCCTGCATACAAGTCCTTTGGTCGATCTCTCCTCCCCCTAACCTCTCTTATCTTCTCTCTGAGGTTTGATGATCTGATCGATGTTTCTCTGTCTCTGGATCTATTTTTGTTCATCATTTTATGTTGTTCATTATATTTCATAACGGAGTGAAATCATGTGATACTTATCTTGCTCTGACTGGCTTATTTCACTTAGCATAATGCTATCCAGTTCCATTCATGCTGTTGCAAATGGTAAAGATTCCTTCTTTTTTACCACAGCCAGGTATTCATTGTGTAGATGTACCACAGGTTTTTAATCCACTCATCTGCTGATGGGCACTTAGGCTGCTTCCAAATCTTAGCTATGGTGAATTGTGCTGCTATGAACATAGGGGTGCATAAATCCCTTCTGAATGGTGTTTCTAGTTTCTTAGGATATATTCCTAGGAGTGGGATTACTGGGTCAAATGCCAGTTCCACTTTTAGTTTTTTGAGGAAACTCCATACTGTTCTCCACAGTGGCTGCACCAATCTGCATTCCCACCAACAGCGCACGAGGGTTCCTTTTTCTCCGCATCCTCGCCAACACTTGTCGTTCGTTGACAGGGCGTCACATCTTACTGTAGTAGAGACTCACAAGCAGAAATTGTTACAGAAACCAGTGGTGGGGTAAAAATATATAAACTGTAATTGGTAAAATGATAGAGTTTCAATGTAGATAATACTGAGAGTTAAAAACTCCAAGAAGACCCAGCCATAGGGGGATCCCCAAAATATTATGATATGCCCCCAGGAACAAAACTAGGTTTCCATGGTAAATATTGGAGAAAAATTCCCTGGTGCTTCCAGCAGAGGGAGGGGCAAATAAACCTGTTTTGAAATACACCAGAGCACTCAGTTCTCACTTCTTAAGAAGGTCTGAACTTAAGGGGAACTAATTATCCATAGCCTCACCTAACAGATGTCTCATCAAAGAAGATATACATATGACAAATAAGCACATGAAAAGAAGTTCCACATCATATGTCATCAGGGTAATGCAAATTATAAAATTAGATACTACTATACACCTATTAGAATGGCCAAAATCCAGAACACTGACAACACCAAATGACAGTAAGGATCTAGAGCAATAGAGACTCACATTCATTGTTAGTGAAAATGCACAATGCTACAGACACTTTGGAAATACAGTTTGGCAGTTTCCCACAAAACTGAAGTACTCTTACCATATGATCCAGTAATCACCCTCCTTGGTATTTAGCCAAAGGGGTCAAAATCATGTCCAAATAAAGACTGTGCATATGAAAGCAGCTACAAATAGCAGCATTATTTGTATTTGTCAAAAATTTGGGAGAACAGAGATCTCCTTTAGTAAGTGAATGGCTAAATAAACTGTGGTACATCAGATCATGAAATATTATTCAGAACTAAAAAGAAATGAGTTGTCAAGTCATGAAAAGACAAGGGGAGACCTTACATGCATAATCTATTTAATAAAGAGGGAATATGCAAATTGAATGTCATGCTGTCACAAAGATGGTGGCGCCCAATCCCCTTAGCCCCACCGGAGACCCACAGTCCTTTCAGCCCAGCCAAGGGATGGAAGAGGCACAGGCAAAGCTCAGATGGTGGCTGGGATGGTGGCTGCCCAGCTGCCCAGGGCTTCCTGAGGCTCAAGTAACCAGGGCCAGCCAAGGAGTTGCCTTCCCTGATCACCAGGTTGCCTCCTGTCCCTGAGGGCTTCTGAACTGTGAGAGGGGGCAGGCTGTGCATAAATTCCTGTGCATAAATTGTCATGTGCCGGCCTCTAGTTACTAAATTAAAGAAACCGATATGTAAAGTTTATATGCTGTATGATTCCACTTATATTACATTCTGGAAAAGGAAAAAAAACTATGAAGACAGAAAAAAGATCAATCATTGCCAGAGTTTGGAGATTAGAGACAGATTAACAGGCAGGACATGGAATTTTTAGGGGAGTGAACCCATTCTGTATGATACTATATTGGTAGACATATGTCATTATACATTTGTTCAAACCATAAAATGTACACCATCAATAGTAAATCCTAATGTAAATTATGGGTTTTGGGTGATTATGATGTGTCTGCAGGTTCATCAATTTTAAAAAATGTACATTTGGGCAACATCTGTTGATAGTGGGAAAGGCTATGCATGTATATGGGCAGTTCTGTATGGGAAATCTCTGTACCTTTCCCTCAACTTTTCTTTGAATCTTAAAACTGCTCTAAAAAAAACTTAGTTTTTTAGATTTTTATGTTTACATAATGGAGGAGTGGAAGAAAGGTATTCAAGAATAAGGATCAAGATTATTAGATCCTTTGTATTGTCTATTTAACTCACAATTACTTCTTCATTTTTATCTGTAATGAGTGTGTGGAGGATAAAAGTACTTTGAGTTTCTTAAGAAATAAATGCATACATAATAGAAGATTGGTTACAAGAATAACTGTTTTGTCCTGACTTAATTAGATGTATTCTACAATCTCATAAGTATAATACATTTTTTTCCTTTTAGATGTAATTTATTTTCCTCTTTCTTTTTTATTCTCAGTTCTCAAAGCCTACAAGTTCTTTCCAAACCTTTTTCACATCTGAACTTCCTTTTATCTATCTTCCTACATCAGGCCTTTATCATCTCTTTACTGTACCATATAATCTATATGATAGATTATTAGTAACTTGATAAGGAGATTATGTTTTCTATATCCTAAGTGCCGAGCCTAATGCCTGAGTGCAGTGAGGAAGCTTTAAAAATACATCATAGCCCTAGGCGGTTTGGCTCAGTGGATAAAGCATCAGCCTGTGGACTGAAGGGTCCCAGGTTTGATTCTGGTCAAGGGCACATGCGAAGGTTGTGGGCTTCAACACAGTAGGGGGTATGCAAGAGGCAGACAATCAATGATTCTCTCTCATCAGTGATATTTCTATCATTCTCTCCCTTTCCCTTTCTCTCCAAAATCCATAAAAATGTATTTCAAAATATATGTCATAAATGAACAAATGAATGAATAATACAGATGTATTTTCTAATTAATTATCCTCTTCTCTCCAATAAATGCCTAATAAATTATCAGGCTAATGAACTGCTTAAATTAAAGCATTTTTCTGCTAAAAATATATGTATTCAATGACCATTTTCTCAAAATGAATTTCATTTCTTCCACTAGTTTGAAAATTTATTGAGTTTTTAAATTATCAAATAAATTAAATCTATCAGACTTACTAAATTTTTCTCTTCATGCTAAAAGGGTTCACAAGTCTGTAAACTCCTCAATGAATTGGAAGAAAAATAAAAAAAAAACAACCATGTGCAAAGAATACAGAAAGTGGCAGAATATTCAAACATTTAAGTTAATAATTACTATGAGTTCAGAAACCCGTATTCTAAATTTTGCAAAAATCCTAGAAAATTACTACCACTTGCCTGGGTCCTCTTCCATGTAGCTTTCAAACTTGTCTATATGAAAACTTTCCTCTTCGGTTTTCTATGTGCTGCTCATTGTTGAATGCTACATGTGAGAAAAGTGGTGGAATTCAAGTGTGATAATAAGGCAATAAAGAGGAATGGTTAAGAGCATGAACTCTGGAGCCAGATCACATGAGCTTAAATCCTTACTATGAGACATTGGTACTTTTCTTACTCTCCATGTACCTCAGCAACTCTATCTGTATAATACAAACATCATAGCACTTATTCTGTGAGACCAAGGTGAGGGTTTAATAGGTGACTGACACACTAATAATTCTCACATACAGTACTTTATTATCACTTCTTCTGAACCCTGGTTTAGTTTTTATATGCAGAATGAAATCAGTAATTAAATAACTAATCAACAATATTTAGTAAAATTAAAAGGCAAGATTGCCTTTTTAAAAATATATGTATAAAATATTCAAATTATCACCTAAATGTATACTATTCTTTGTTAGCAACAACTAATCAGAACATAGCTTTCAAATTCTAGGGTTTCTATTTTCTCTCAATCAACTTACATAAAAAATCATCAATATAAGTAATATTTAAGTGTGAGTTTAATGTATATCAATATACATTCCTATATATGTACATACTGCTAAAAGAAATTTCAAACCATGGATTTCTGGGTTTCCTTCAATAAATTCAGCAATTACTTCCTTTTTTTCATTATAGTGTAACATCACATTGTGTGACTTGTGCTTTAATGCCTCATGATAATTTACCTCATATCACTGCCTCATATTTTGAGATTGTATGTTGCAAATGATAGGGTAAATAAGCCTTGAAAAAGCTTTGTTTCACTGCATTTGGTCTATTATGCACTGACCAGCAATCATATATATGCTAATCATGGTTATGCTAATAACTATGCTAAATCATAGTTATGTTAATTATAATTTGGTATTAATATACAAAGGGAAAGAGAAAAGAGTACACTGAAATACCAGGAGCAAATTATTTATTGTTCTTGATATCAAAAATCTATTTGAAGGTAGTCTACAAATAGAAAACTCTCAATAGGCAGCAAATCTATGTTTGCTTATATACCATTCAACTTAAAGTAAGTTCCAGTGAGAAAATCCATGCCACTTGATTCCTTTTGCATTATTCATTATAGTTCAACAAACATCTGCTCTAGTCCTCCAAATGTAGGTTCCAGGACCCCAGTAGACATTATGAGCCAGAATTTAGATAGTAATTTTTTCCAATATTTGATGAAATTCAAGATGACTGGGTTTTAGGCAATGACCTTTTCTTTAAAGTGTGAATAACATGCAATGCCATATTATTATCCCTCCCTTTTTATTTTCTTTGATGGAAATAAACTTCTATGTTATTTAAGACAAAAAGAAAATTACAATATTTTTGATAAATTTAAACAAGAGAATGTAATTTTTATGAAATTGTTTGTCATTCTACTCACTGAGTGAGATCATTGGGTTTAAGCTTCTCCCCAAACATTGAAAATCTGATTTTATTTAAAAATTATATTGTTGATGCAATATGTCCTAATAATTATACTACCATGTTATTCACATGCAATTTTTGTTCAAAAATCACATACAGAATTCAATGCATATATTTAAATAGTGTTTTATTGTTAGAAAAAAATATAGAATTTTAATAAACAGACTTAGCTATCAAATTTACTTTTGATAAGAAGTAAAAAAAATCAATGGAATTTTTGAAAGATAATAGAAATTGCTATAAAGTATCAGATAAGAGCTTTTTCAGTTACACTATTTCACATTGATTTTGGTAAGTCACTAAAAGAGTAAAACTGATTACATGATGCCAGTTCTATATTGGTGAAGGAAGGGCGAAGCTGTCCTTTAAGTAGAAAAATTCAATTCTTTTTTTCTGAAATCCAAAGAACTGTTTAAATTGAATGTAAAAAAAATTAGAACATCTTGCAATCATCCTAAAAATCTAAGATGTGCATGTTACCTAAACTGGTTAGGGCAGAATGAACTTTTATTGGTTTCATATATCTTAATTTTAAAAGTAACTTAAAGAATTACTTTATACACTAGAAGAGGGCCATTTATTTGCATTACTTGCTATAATTTCTGTCCATATAAACTGGTTTTAGCAATAACAGAAATAATATTAAATATGGTTAATATTTATTAAGTATTTACCACTTGCCATGCTTTGTACTAGCCATTCTACATTTATATTATTTTATGTTTTCTTGTGAGTTAGGTAATATCTCCATTCTTCATATGAAGAAACACAAGAACACTCAGAACAAAACTTACATGTAAAACAGTAATTTTTAAAACGCTTTTTAAAAGGATTTTTTTTATTGTCTAAAGTCACATATAGTAATACATATATTTTTAATTTTATTTAGAGAGAAAGAAAGGGAGAGAGAGATAAAAACATCAATGAAAGACAACATTGATTGACTGCCTCCTACATGCCTCTCACTGAGGATAACCCTGCAATCCAGGCATGTACCCTGACCTGGAAGAGATGGGGTGACCTCGGTGCATGGGATGACACTCAACAAATAAACCACATGGGCATGGTGAAAAGCTATAATTTGAACCCAGGTAATTCTAGGTTGTAATTATTGGTTAACTCAAGCATATTTTGGTCACAGATTTATGCTTGGTACCATGTCTGAATTATATAGTTTTGCAACTATGGTCTCCTATGGACCAATAGAATGAGATGACACTTCTTGCAAGGCATTCTACATGAAGTCAATAATAACAAAATGGAATGTTCATGTCTTCTCAATACCCATTTATAAAAGAACTTCCCAGATATTTAATATGCAGATAAGGCCTATCTTGGAGAGTCTTCATTCAGCTTTATTTTTCAACAATAGCAAAGGTCTCCTTAATCCTTCCCACTGTCAGTGTTCCAGTCCAGAGCTTAATTCCTTGTTTGAAACTTATTTTGTATCTCTCTCTAACCTTGCCCCACTTCAATCCAGTCTCATCTTGTTTATACTTTCTAAATTACAAAACCCATCATATCACTTTGTGGCCTCAAATTTTATCATGATACTTCACTGCTTAATGGTTTTCAAACTGATGCTAGGACTGTTTTGTTTAGCTAAGAAAATATTTTAATTTGAATGTCTTGTGGCTGGGCATATATTCTCCAGTTCAATAACTCTTTAATTCCTCAATATCTTTTGCTATTTGGATTCATACATGTGCATTAGTGGCTGGAATTATGCAGGCAATGGATTTTGACTTTTTAATTGTTAGATGGAATTTAATATCCTTACCTAAGTATTTGTGGTCCAGAAGACTGTTTCTCTGAAGTCATGCTACCCAAGTTTAAATCCTGTATTTAAGTCAAAGTAGTCAAATTTACCATATCCTACCTAATAAAAGAGTAATATGCAAATTGAGCATACCTCCACTACACCCCAAGCCATACCCACCAGCCATACCCACCAGCTAATTAAAGTAAGTATGCAAATTAACCCAACCAAGATGGCTATGGCCACAGAGAAGCAGGAGAGAGGCTTGGGTTGCCCCTGGCAATGGAGGAAGCCAAGCTTTCCACAAACCCTGGCCATCCAGGCCTCCGTTTAAGGCAACAAATTTCAATGGCTGCTGCAGGGGAGCAAGCAGAAGGCTTGGCTCCACTCCAGGTTTCAAAGTTTCAATTGTAGAAGATAAATAAATACCAGACACCAGGGCCTCCACTTGGGTCACCAGGGGGCATGGCCAGCATGCAAACCTTGCCTAGGTCATCCTACACCTCAAGGGAATACCCACCCTGATCCAGGACACCCTTCAGGGCAAACCAGTTGACCTCCACCCATGCATCAGGCCTCTATCCTATCTAATAAAAGAGTAATATGCAGGTTGAGCATCACTCCAACACACAAGATGACTGCCCCTATGTGGTCAAAAGATCCTGACCCCATGTGGACACAAGGTGGCCACCACAAGATGGTCAGCAGGGGAGGATAGTTGGGAGGGAGCAGGCCAGCAAGGGAGGGAAGTTGGGGGGTGATCAAGCTGGCAGGGGAGGGCAGTTAGGGGTGACCAGACTGGCAGGTAGAAGCAGTTAGGGGCAATCAGGAAGGCAGGCAAGTGAGCAGTTGGGAGACAGCAGTCCTGGATTGTGAGAGGAAAGTCCAACTGCCTGTTCAAGCCTGATCCTACCCTGGATTGGACCTGAACGGATAGTCGGACATTTCTCAAGGTGTCCCAGATTGGAGAGGGAACAGGCTGGGCTGAAGGACACACAACCCCCCCCCACACACACACACAAATTTCATGTACCAGGCCTCTAGTACCTTTAATAATTGTGTTTGACAACACAGTGACTGTGGAAAGATAACTGAATCATTTTTATTTTACCATTATCTATTTTTTTAATTTTTATTAATTTTTTATACATATCTCCCCATTGCCCCCCCTCCCTCCCAGGCATACCCCAACCCCCAGTGTCTATGTTCATTGGTTATGCTTATATGCATGCATACAAGTCCTTTGATTGATCTCTTATCTACCTCACCTAACTTTAATCTTCCTGCTGTAATCTCACAGTCTGTTTGAAGCTTTACTGTCTCTTTATCTATCTTTTTGTTCATCAGTTTATAATGTTCTTTATTATCCACAAATGAGTGAGATCATGTGATGCTTCTCCTTCATTGACTGGCTTATTTCACTAAGCATAAGGTTCTCCAGTTCCAAGCAGGTTGCTGCAAATAGAATTTGCAGGTAAGAATTCCTTCTTTTTAATGGCAGCATAGAATTCCATTGTGTAGATGTACCACAGTTTTCTGATCCACTCATCTGCTGACGGGCACCTAGGCTGTTTCCAAATTGTAGCTATTGTAAATTGTGCTGCTATGAACATAGGGGTGCATAAATCCTTTCTGACAGTGTTTGTAATTTCTTAGGATAAATTCCTAAGAGTGGGATTACAGGGTCAAATGGGAGATCCATATTTAGTTTTTATCTTATCAAACAAATGGGGTAATAATGTTATTTACTACAATGCCACAATGTTATTGAGATTTTGGAGCCAAAGAGATTAACATAGTCCTTGGCCCATAGTAAGTGTTCATTAGGCAGAATTATAATTATTTATTTTTCTACTCTACAACTTTCACAGTAGTAAAACTGATCACTACCCCTCCATCAGTGCAAACATCTTGTGGTCTACCAACACCAGAACACTGTTCCTCACATGGAAGAGTATTTTTTTACTTATGTTATTCTAAGATCTTTACCTCAAATTGCCTTTCCTGACTTTTTTCTACACTTTCTCCTCATTCTCTAAGTCCCAGATTAAATGTCATCTCTTCTCTGTAGCTTTACCTGAGCCTTCTAAGGATAATAATTTATTCTGTGTTCTCATAATATTTTTGCACACCTCTAATATATCATTTCTAACATTGAAATACAATTAATTATTTATAGTAATAGTTAACATTTGTTGAACACTAGATGACAAGTGTTATGAAAAGTACTTTATATGTACTATTTCAATTTAAGTTTCAAAGTAATCCTCAATGACATCTATTTTTATCCTCATTTCTCAGATTCTTACATTTAATTCATGTGACAAAAATAAATAAATTGCTCAAGTACATACTCTTTGTAAGTGGCTGACCTGGGATTTAACTTGGGATCCTATGACATCAGAGAGCATCTCTTAATCACTATAATATATGACTAGTACATACCATATTCATCTCAAAACTCCAGAACAGGGATTATGCCTTATTCATCATGTTTAAACTTCAGCAGCTAGAAAAGCTTCTGACCAGAGTAGGTACTCAAATATGTGGTACATCTGTAAATCTCTTGATTAACTGGACCTAAGAGGTCTTGTACCTGAAAATTGCTAGTACAAGATTTATCATACAAAGAATGTTTGACATCCCTGGAAGACACTTGTTGAAAGACCAGTGAGATAGGTAGTTAGCAAAGAGACCAAGAGTTCAACTCTGATAATTTTTGTCTCTAATAGAAATAACTTGATGCAAAAAACAGAATGTCGAGAGAAACAGTCACGAGGATATACTATGGTGATTTTCAGGTAGCTAAAGTAATACCAATTTGACTCATTAGAATGAATATAGCTTACAAAGTCAATCAACTGCTAGAGCAGTTAGCTACTAGTATTATTATAAATGAAGCCATCACAAATGTTGCATCTTAAATCAATACTCATTTGTGTGTTTTTTTCTCATTTGTCTATAAATTAGCTGGTGGATTGTCTATAAATTAACTGACCTGTGTTGACTCTACTAATCTTGTTTGGGCTAGTTCATGCATATATGTGTGCCGGTTTAAGATGGCCTTGGCTGAGACAGGTAGAAAGGTGGCAAGATCTGCCTTCAGAGAAATTACCAAATAGTAGTACATATATTATGTAAAGGATCAATTCAAATTCAATATATTACATAGTATATGGTTCTAAAGTATACATGATGCTATTGGAATTAGAAGAAATATTTTTATGGTTGAAATGATTTTATGGGATTCAAATTATTATCAGGGCTTAGAGAAAGGCTAGATTTTTGACAGATGGGCATTTTAGCACATGGAATGACAATTGTAACTATGTTGAGGCTACAAAGTTCCAAACATATTCAGACCATCCAGCTATGCAGAACATAGATGATAGGTATTAGAGACAGCTCAGCTGGGAATAAATTAGGGATTAGTTTATGCTGAGTTATTTTGGATACATTTTATAGTGTTTATATAATCTCTTCCTCAGATATTTTATATTTAATTGTGAAGCAAAAAAAAAAGTTAAAGGACGAAGCAATTACTCATTTGCTAGTAGAGAGACTGCTCATTAGCAGAATCATGCATAATAAATGGATAGTAATTACATGCCAGATTTCAAAGTAACAGTAAAACCTTGCCTAACCTTTTTCTCAAAGTTCTAGATAAAAGTTTCTGAACCAAACATAGCTAAGACTGCTAGGATCTACCATATAAGAGCTCTTCTTTCATAGTTTATCCCATTAGAAAACATAGATAATAATATTAAAAAAGACACCATGTATTTTCTCTGCTCAACTTTTCCTTACTGCTGTGAAGTGATTAGTGTTGGGATATCAGGGACAAGGACTTTGCTGATGGAGTGATTAAATGATGTGGAGCCACTTTTCACTGGCAAAGCTGATGGCTGCATGGAGCAGAATGACAAAACCATTAGCACATTGCAGGGCACTCTCCTTAGAACAGAAACTCCCAAATCGGGATGCTTTCAGAGACAATGGACTGGTCTTCATTACTCCACTCATCAGAATTCTGAAATCAATGACAGTGAAATATAACAACAGAGAATAAAAGTCGTCAGGAAATTTGAGTGTAACTAATTTGAGGTACCATTAAATTCAGCTGATACCTGAATATAAACATTTTATTCTAAAAATTTTAAGTAAGAAAGCAAGTTCTGTGTTTATTTTACATTTTAGTTACACTTTATTAAGTAGATTCAAACCCACTTCAACAAATGTTACATTGTAAAAAGGTTTTGTATTATATATTTAATGTACATATTACTTTTTAATTTTTTTCACTGACTTCATAACTTGAACTTAAACTTTGTTCTTCATTTAAGTAGATAAATATTTTTAAATTAGTCCCTGCCCCCCCTCTCTCTCTCTTTCTCTCTCTCTCTCTCTGTCTCTCTCTCTGTCTCTCTCTCTCTTTATATATATATCTCATGGAGTCAATGCAGTTTTATTGGTTATAGTAT